>VZRE01000943.1:0-199940 GCA_013396775.1 Cephalopterus ornatus | reverse complement strand
CCCAATACCACCTTGTCAACCAGACCATGACACTAATTGCCANTAATTGCCACAACCAGTCTGTTCTTAAATACCTCCAGGGATGATGAACCCACCACCCACCCCGGGCAGCCCGTTCCAATACCCAATCACTCTTTCTGTGGAGAACTTCTTCCTAATGTCCAACCTAAACCTCCTCGGCACAGCTTAAGACTGTGCCCTCTTGTCCTGTCACTAGTTGCCTGGGAGAAAAGACCAACCCCCACCTGGCTACAACCTCCTTTCAGAGAGTTGTAGAGAGCGATAAGAGCTTCCCTGAGCCTCCTCCTCTCCAGGCTGAACAACCCCAGCTCCTTCAGCTGCTCCTCATGGGACGTGTGCTCCAGTCCCTTTACCAGTATTGCTGCCCTTCTCTGGACATGCTCCAGGCACTTCAACATCCTTGCTAAACTGAGGGGCCCAGAACTGGACACAGTACTCCAGGTGTGGCCTCACCAGCACTCAGTACAGGTGAGGAATCACTTCCCTGGTCCTGCTGGCCACACTATTCCTGATATAGGCAGGATGCCATTGGCCTTCTTGGTCACCTGGGCACTCTGCTGGCTCATGTTCAGTCTGCAGTTAGTCAGTACCCCCAGGTCCCTTTCTACCTGGCTGCTGTCCAGTCACTCTGCTAAAGTCCAGGTTGACTAGATCCACAGCCTTCAGCTCATCCACCAGGCAGGTCACCTGGTAATAAAAGGAGATCAGTTTCTTCAGGCAGGACCTGCCCCTCCTAAATCCATGCTGGCTGGGTCTGATCCCCCAGCCATCCTGTAGCTGCCATGTGATAGCACTCAAGACTATTTGTTCCATAACCTTGCTGGCACCAAGGTCAGGGAGACAGGCTTGTATCTTCCTGGATCCTCCTTCCAGCCCTCCTTATGGATGGGCGTCACACTGGCCAACTTCCAGTCATCTGAACCTGTCTGCTCAGCCAGGACTGAGAAAAATGATGGAGAGCAGCTTGGTGAGCTCTTCGCCTGCTCCCTCTAGTCCCACAGACTTGGAGGATCTCAATGGCTCAGCAGGTCACTAACTGCTTCCTCCTGGATTACAGGGGAGCTATTCTGCTCCCCATCCCTGTCTATCATCTCAGGAGACCAGCTGTCCTGAGGATGACCNGAAGGTTGGATCTGTAACACATCTGAGTTGGCAATATGGTTACCCAAAGCAGAATCCTTTAATGAAACTGTTTCATGAACCTTTTTTTATTATTATTTGTTTAAAAAGAAAGATTGATAAGTTTGGAGGAATATACTGAGAGAAGGAAAAGCACAAGATTTGTGGAAGTGACTACAAAGACAAGATTATGTCTCATTTTATTATCTTTGGTTGGATCTCATAATTCTCTACGTCTAAAGGAATTGGACCTAAAAGTACCTTGCTGACAACTGCCTCTCTGATTTTCAAAAACTGAAATATCACTTCATTAAAATGTGAATGAACAAACCTTAAAAGTGGAAAAGCTAATTAGTCTACTAATAGTACAACTACAGAAAAATCAAGTTTATGTATTCAGAAATTTACAGATGGTAAGGAGAACACAAAACAGAAAACACACAGAGTGAAAAAGAATAACTCCTTCAAGGAAGGGATAACAATATTTTCTTATTAAAACAATTACTTTCCACATATTTATTATTCCAAAACCACTTCTATCAGTGACTATTGATTACTTTTGTAAAGAATAGAGAGTCAAGAAGAGCAATATAGATAAGAAAGTAGTGGAAACATGTTTTATAGGGAGAAACTAAACAAAAAATTACCATATCTGATTTCCAACAGCCCCCTGGGACAGCACTTCCAAACATGACAGCCGTACATTCTTTGACATCTCAGCCTGCCCCACTGACTGTATCCTTCCCATGCTTACACACAGACGTTCTCATTATTTCCTAACTTACTCTTCAACACAGAATAACAGAATCGACTAGGTTGGAAAAGACCTCTGAGATCAATGAGTCCAGCCTATGACCCAATACCACCTTGTCAACCAGACCATGACACTAATTGCCACAACCAGTCTGTTCTTAAATACCTCCAGGGATGATGAACCCACCACCCACCCCGGGCAGCCCGTTCCAATACCCAATCACTCTTTCTGTGGAGAACTTCTTCCTAATGTCCAACCTAAACCTCCTCGGCACAGCTTAAGACTGTGCCCTCTTGTCCTGTCACTAGTTGCCTGGGAGAAAAGACCAACCCCCACCTGGCTACAACCTCCTTTCAGAGAGTTGTAGAGAGCGATAAGAGCTTCCCTGAGCCTCCTCCTCTCCAGGCTGAACAACCCCAGCTCCTTCAGCTGCTCCTCATGGGACGTGTGCTCCAGTCCCTTTACCAGTATTGCTGCCCTTCTCTGGACATGCTCCAGGCACTTCAACATCCTTGCTAAACTGAGGGGCCCAGAACTGGACACAGTACTCCAGGTGTGGCCTCACCAGCACTCAGTACAGGTGAGGAATCACTTCCCTGGTCCTGCTGGCCACACTATTCCTGATATAGGCAGGATGCCATTGGCCTTCTTGGTCACCTGGGCACTCTGCTGGCTCATGTTCAGTCTGCAGTTAGTCAGTACCCCCAGGTCCCTTTCTACCTGGCTGCTGTCCAGTCACTCTGCTAAAGTCCAGGTTGACTAGATCCACAGCCTTCAGCTCATCCACCAGGCAGGTCACCTGGTAATAAAAGGAGATCAGTTTCTTCAGGCGGGACCTGCCCCTCCTAAATCCATGCTGGCTGGGTCTGATCCCCCAGCCATCCTGTAGCTGCCATGTGATAGCACTCAAGACTATTTGTTCCATAACCTTGCTGGCACCAAGGTCAGGGAGACAGGCTTGTAGCTTCCTGGATCCTCCTTCCAGCCCTCCTTATGGATGGGCGTCACACTGGCCAACTTCCAGTCATCTGAACCTGTCTGCTCAGCCAGGACTGAGAAAATGATGGAGAGCAGCTTGGTGAGCTCTTCGCCTGCTCCCTCTAGTCCCACAGACTTGGAGGATCTCAATGGCTCAGCAGGTCACTAACTGCTTCCTCCTGGATTACAGGGGAGCTATTCTGCTCCCCATCCCTGTCTATCATCTCAGGAGACCAGCTGTCCTGAGGATGACCTGTTATTGTTGAAAACTGAGGCAAAGAAGACAATAAGTACTTCAGCCTTTTCCTCATCTTTGGTAGCTCTTTTCCCCACATACACACACACGTCCAATAAAGAATGGAGGTTTTCCTTGCCTCTCCTTTTGCTATTAATGTATTTTTAAAAACATTTTTTATTATCCTTTACAGAAGTGGCCAGATTAAGTTCTAATTGAGCTTCCACCTTTCTATTTTTCTTTCTGCATGACCTAACAACATCTTTAAACACTTCTTGAATTGCCTGCTGCTTTTTCCGAAGATGATACATCCTTTTTTTTCCCCTGAGTTCCTGCAAAAGCTCCCTGCCCAGCCAGGCTGGTCATCTTCTGTGCCAGCTCATCTTTTCACATGTAGGGACAGCCTGATCCTGGTCCTTCAAGATTTCTTTCCTGAAGTATGTCCATCCTTCCTGGACCCCTTTTTTTAAGGGTCTCCTACTACTATGGTACAAACACATCTTGATACCACCGACTACACACAGTCCTTGGCAATACAAGCTCTCTCCTGCCCCGCAGCAGCCATCATATCCCACTTCCTTGTCATTGCTTACTAAAGTTGCTGTTTACAACCACAGATTTCCTCTTGTTCTACTCAATTTTAGGTGCATTACAACCTATATTCTGGTCTTCATAACTGATTCAGGTCTAGCCAAGGTTTGTGACTGTTTCTTGTTAAACTTGGATTGCTAATGGGAGTGTGGACACGGCTTATGGGCTTGACTATATTTTCATAGTATCTTCCCTAAAGTCAGTATAATATAAATAATACAGCACATATCAAGTCGATAGCTAAAATAAAGTGGTGCAGACAAGGTAAACTGATTCACTTCATCAGTAAAGATAACCAAATGCAATATAAGTAATTTTGGGAATGGTTACCCCACTGATAGAGAAGCAACTGCTGCTGTGCTGTGACCAACAAGCCGATGTTCTTCAGAGGCCATTGTAGCCACTCAAAAATAATTTTCATGAGTGTGCTGAGCATTTTGGCTACTAAGCAGTAATCACTCAAGCTTGTTAAAAACATGAAGATTTTGCATCATATCTCTTCAAACTCAACACATAGAAAACAATCTTCTTCAAGATTAAAAGTAGATATCTAGGCAAACTGACACATTCTATGATCTCTTAAAATAGAATATAAAATTAACAATATATCATATATAATAACTTCATGTTATGATTGACTTAATGTAAGATACTAGCAGAGTATTGCTTGCACAAAGAAATACATTAATCTTGTGATTTCCTAGTGACATTGCATTTTAATCAAATAAACATGATCTTTGCAAGGGATATACAATAACGAAGGACGGTAAGCAGGTGATAAAAGCCATGAGACATTCATTTGGCCACTGAGTTCATTTTCTGGAGGAATAAACCATATCATGATGTTTAATTCCCTTGTCTGTTACAGATTATCCTTTAATACATACGAATGTAGTATGAACATACTTGCCTGATTGCCCAGATGCAAATTTAAACATATCATTTTAATTACAAAGAAATTTTGTGGCACTGATAATTTTGGAGACAGTCATTGCATAGTGTTACAATGCGTTAATTACATTTCAAAGGGAACCTTTCACTGTCAGTAAGAGTGTTAATCAATAATTAAGATATGAAGATGAGTAATGCAATAAGCCAAATGAGTTTCATAGCTGGTTGCTAATATTGATGACTCAATTACAGGTGAAAAGTGAAAGCATATTGAAAATGTTTTTGAATATGCTTTCAGCACTTAATTTTTAACATATTATGAATATAAAACACCACTTTAGAGAAGAATGTATGAAGGTGTTGTTGTAGCTGGAAGAGGATTTTAATTGCCATGACTCATTTTTGTTTCTACTCTAAAGAACTTTTAAATATACTCAAGGATCATCATCTGTAAGAGCAGCAATAAGGATAAGTTTCACCTAAGGCAATGAATAATTTGTAAAATCAGACTCCAACTTTCCACCAAAGTCACATTTCATGTTCTCACAGTGAAAATATAAAACTATGAATGCAGAATTCCAAGTAATAATATTTAGACATCCTATGATGTTGGAAAATGCAGAGTATCAAGGCCTTCTGGTAACATTGTAGTTCATTTATGTCTTTCATAGGGCAGACGTTGTTGAACCAACACCCTAGTCACTAAAAAATATGCAGGAGTGTGACACAACTGTCAAGACTTCAGTATTACAGATGTCAATTTTCAAGGAGTTTTGAAGACAAAAAAAAGTCAGAAAAAAAAAAGTCAGAACATACTGATTAAAAAAAGAAACAACAACAAAAAATGTCCCACAGACATGCGCCCAGATCTTATTAAGGAATATGTGCACAGTGTAGTAAGAGATATTGTGAATTATTATTCTGAAAATGCCTTAATGGAATACACTGGTGAAGCAGAAATACGTGAAAACAAAACTGTATTTCATTAAACTTCAGGAAAAAGAGTGTACATTGTTCATCAAAAAGCACAATGATTGAATAAAGCTTTCTCTGAGATTAAACTTCTTCAAAATTTAAAATGGGAAACTGCAGATGTGAGATGTCATGGATAGCATTAAAAAATGAGTATCTAAAATCAATTAGTGTCATGTTCCTGTGGGTTACCTTCTTAGCAAGATCAGTCAGCTAATTCAGATCTTAGGGCATTTGCTTCAGCACCTTATGTGACCCATCTACTACCTTGGAATACAGAAACAGATAATTTTATGAATGAAAAAGGATTCTCACTGGAAGTACAGAAATAATATGGACTCACTTTCAAAACACAGGGAATATCAAATCATCTAGAAGGTCGATATTGACACTTTGAAAACTCATTTAAATGTGCCACGCTCTGAAATTTTTCCTTTGGCTCAGGACTAGTTTCATAACTTGATAACCTCAGTAACATGTTGCTGCAATTTGTTTTTGAAGAGAAAATCTCTCTTAGTAACCTTAGCCAGGCAGTCAGCAGGTCAGGGCTCACTACCCTCAGCCAGGCAGCAAGGCAGGATTGTGCGGGCATCTTCCCCCACATCCCAGGGGAAGGGGGTTGTTCCAGCATGCAAACCTGCAAACCTCTCAGGAGCCAAGATGCGCTCAGGACCTTATACAAACATCAAAGTGGAATTTGGTCACTTTAGAACAGCAGCAACTGGTCAGCATCACTGGGAGAGAACAGTAGGATGGAGATGCACTGGTCCAGGTGAAGTGGGGACCACTGCAGAGTCCAGCTTCCTCCCAATATACCCATAAATACTTTTGCTGCTGCTGCTGTACAACTTCATGACTTGTATGTGACTTTCTAAGGAGTTATGCTTTATAGCCCTGTGGGTTTTTTTGGTTGTTTTGATTTTTTTTCCCATGACTTTTAGATTCTTTAGAATTGGAGGATTGATATGTAGAAATTTACATGGGGGTAGATGATTAATATAAAGAGCTATAGTAAGGATATATACAATTCTGTTCATAATTTATTAGGGTTAATAAAGTTGTTTTTACCACTGATGGCTTCTTAATGCCATGAAGTCTCCAGGGATTAAGAGAAAATCTGTTCTTCCATGGAACAGAGGCAGCAGTATAATTTGAGATACTAGAAATATAGGCAGTAGTTTTAAATAGATGCAATGATGCTGAATTACAGATATATCTGCCATGAGTATTGAGTACTTAATAGTGGTTAATATCTTCAGTCAAATATGCCAAATAACAGAAAAGATTAACAATTTACACATTCTGAACACTATGTAAAACTCGCAGGCAGTCTAATGGACTGATGTCAGGACATATTCCAGATGTGCTTCAGCTGTGAAAAAAAATAAGAAAATAACTAAGAAGAAATGAAAGTATGCTTTAGCATGTCAAGGCATATTCAATGCATATAGAGCTATCACATGGCAAAGGATTGTTTACAGTAACAGTAAATTAAACCTTAGTGAACCACTGCAACATTGTTCCTCAGATTTGCACAACAGTTTACAGTACTGTAAATGTGGAATTCTGGAAATGTTGACGTTTTATGGAAGATGGGTTTTTTATCTTACAGCTGATGGATACCTAAATTATGTTGGGCTGCTGAGGGAAAATTAATTTGACTTTCCATTGCACAACTGAATTTAATCATTTCTGTTACTCTAAATTCTATGACACATAGTGACAAAGGTGAAATTCATAACACTGAAAAAAACATAAATAGACATTGAATTTGAATATAACATAGTAAGGAATAGACCTAAATTTGATTATGTGAACTGTATAAAGGTGACTTCTGTCCATAAACAGAAGTGTGGGCTCTAGAAAATCCGAGGCTTACCTCCCATGTATATGATTGATCTCAAATGCTCAATAGATACTCTGCAAATCATCTCTGATTGGTGGTCAGTTTAGTTACTTTCTGACTCATCTTGTGTGTCTGGGACCCCAGACTCTGGAAAGGATGTTCTGACATTGCAGAGGATATAATTTCAATAGTACAGTATGAAAATTAAATAAATCCTGTTCCAGTCTATAATAAAAAAATACAACTGAGGCCTCACTGTCACCCTAACCTCTTTCTGGAGCCAGTAGAAAAACACATGCATCTCTATGAGGTGAATAAATCCATGTAGTATCTAACTAAAATTCTAATTAGCCACCTTGGAGGGAAACAGCTTCATAAATTCCAGTACAGTTAACATCATTTTATGCAGGTTCCAGTTTCTCCACTGGAAAAAATGGAGGAGAAATGCACATTCAGAATTTGTGGAAATTCTAAATTCAATGCTACATATCAGAACTGTAGGCACATTCCTGGGCAAGTGACAAATTTGGAACTGTATAAGTGGTAAACTGGTCTGCTCATAATTTTTCTTCATTTAAATAAATTATTGCAACGTTTAATTCCCAGTCCCTATGTTTGTTATTAGAAAATAATTAACAAACAAAAAATATCAAAATTATTTTCCACTTTGGATAGGAAAATTTTACTGTGGTTTTGATAGTTGTTTATTTAGTTCCTATTGTAAGACTGTGAAGAAATATAATTTATGGTTTTCAGAAAGTTTACATGCAAAAAGTGCATTTTGTTCTGCTTGGAAAGTAATTGTCAAATTTTGTCCTGAATGACATTTTCACATATTTGCTCCAGGTTAAATGTACCATTGCCACATTAAAATCTGAACACATTTCACAGCAAAGTACCTATTTCTGTCAACAAAAATCAGCCTCTGTGCTTGAAGAAGGCACCAAGTCACCTGGAAAACTTAAAAAAAAAATTTCATCTGGTATAGTTACACTGGTTTTTTGTGTGTGCAGTGCAGATTTCTGTGAGCTTACAATGCTGGTTGCAATGCTTCTTTCTACATAATTGCTATTTTTAGGAATTTAACTTTTTCTAGATTAATTTCGATGTCAGTCTGTACTGACAGTCTATTGGCTTATGTTGCAACATTTGAATATTCTTTTTAGGAATAAAAACAAAAGGAGAAAGCTAGACTTTTGCAAGGAAAAAAGAATATTAAGGGATGATAATAGCTGCTCCATAAGATGTTCCTTAATTACTATTTCCCTTGCTAGGGTCAGGTTCTTATACTTGCACAAAAATGAAATACAGGATTTATGCAAGGGTCATTCAACTATTAAACAGGATTATGTTTTGTGTGATAAACAACAGACCTGTTCACTTGTTATTTGAAACAGAAGCAAATGCCTTTGGTAACTATATGAATGTAAAATTTTGAGAATTGAATTTACTTCCACATAATCCCTGCAATTTCAAAGAATAAACAAGCTCTAGTAAAATTGCCAGGGGACATTCATATTCTTTTATGAATTGAAATTAGCAGTAAAATTGTAAGTAGTATACAATTAGTTCCTGTACAACATGGAAAAGAAAACTTTACCTGTTCTGTCTTCCTAAACATGAAATACATCTGGCTTTTAAATAGTCTCCCCAAAGAAGTTGTTAAAATTTTGTGCATTCATCTAGAGCAAAACTAATACATTGGGTACACAGTCAAGGGAGTAGCTGAATCATCTGTTTAATCTCCAATATCCAAAGAGACAAAGCAGGCAGAGGCTTGATACAAGTAATGCAAGATGTAATGCAGACAAATACTCAGTGTTAGATCTGGTGAAAGATATTGAGCTTGACAAGAATTTTAGGAATCTCAGCCCATAAATGAACACTCAAAATACTGTCAAGTGCTTAGGAGGGTTGTACAGTGAGACAGAATAGTGGGAGAAAATTGATCCACCAAGGAAGGTGATTTTTATGACTAGCACCTGCAGTTGTTCTGTCAAAGAGCTGAGACGGCTCACTGTTGTCCTTTTTAAACAGGGCAGAAAAAAGAAAGGCAGTCCACCCCTAATATACCAGCTTAAATAAGCAGGACACCAACCCAAGAACTGGGGGAGAAAAGCTCAGTTTTTTTTCTGACCAATGTGCTTGCAGCTGGAGAGTGAGATCTGTTAGGTACTTCAGAATACAACTCATCTCCATCTGAAATAATGTAGTCTGACCCACAGGAATGGAGGCAAGAGGAAGGAACCTCAGTACTTATGCCAGAGAAGTTCTAGGCATGTGCAGAGAAAACGCATAAGTATTGTGAAAAGGACATATCAAACTTTTAAGTACTGTTCACTTTAAGTGTTTTAATTCTGAAAATCCCCCAGCTCTGAAGTATAACCTGTTTCTTTCCGACACACATCCCAACAGTATAGAGTAGTTCCAATCTGTGCAGCTCTCTTTTTCACTTCCAATAGGACTACCTTGTACATGGTTTTCTGCGTTAGCTATAATGATCAGAATTGTGCTATGGGAGAGTGGTAAGCTGGAAATGGAAAAATGGAGATGAAACTTTCAGGTGAAATCCTTGGAGACCTTTTTCTGGTAGATTTTAAAGGATGTAGTGTTCCACAATTTGCTGTGTTTGAGCCGGTAGATGGTAAGCTGGGCTAAATGTCTGCAACTGGGCAGTGGAGCAGAAGGCTGGCTAATTACTTTGGTTATTGCAGTCTGGGTTAGGTTAAACCACTTCAGAAAAAATAATGGGAGAGAGGATTGTGCTTTCCCAACTAACATCTATGTATGCTTAGCCTGGAGATCCATCTGCAGAGGCAGACGAGACATGCTGGGATGTATCAGTGTGCCTACAGCTCAAGCTGGGAGTGGGAGATTCCTGTGAAGAGTTGAGAGCCCAGCTCTGCAGGGAGCATTCTTCACCCCAGCACAGCTGGAAAGGGTCTCTCCCAGGGAGGCACGTGTTCAGAAACACTTAAATTGCTAATTTAATTCCTCAATACTGGAGGAAACAAACATTCTTGTAAGGCCAGGGAGAGAGCTCTTATCTAGCATTTATTTTATCTCATTCAGAAGTACTGATTTTTTCATTATTTAGAGTATTTTTCTTTTCTAGCTCAAATATTTCTGTATAAGTAAAGACTACTTTTGAAGACTAGAAGTCATTGGCATCATCTAGTCCTAAGATAGTGAGATTCATCTGCCCTAATTAAATGGCGTTCAGTCAAACTAGGCTTCTTTTGTACTTACTGGAAAGAAGTAAGCACTTCCTAAAGGTCATCTCATAATAAGCCTCAAGGATAAGTAAAATGAATTGCCCCACAGAAGAATTCTAGAATGATCAATTTTCACTTGATAGCTAACTCCTAGTGTCTAAAATTGGATGCTATGACTCCTTCCCTTCTCATACTTCTCGTCCTAGTTCTAGAAATAGTTTATATATTCATAAATGTAATACCTACATTTTTGAAGATAGAATTTGATTCTGTCCATGAGTTCTCCCAGAAAAATTGTCAGGCTAGTGATATCTTTTAAAGGAGAAGCAAGCCTCTTGCCTATTCAGTTGCATGCATTTTTTTGAGGATGATTTTTTCATTTGTAGTACAAATTGCCATCTTTTAATAGTCATTACTAACAACACTGGATTTTTTGCGAAAATGGAATATCCTAAAGTAGAAACCAAACAAACTCATGCAGCCAGCCTAAAACCGCATGACTCTTGCGTAGTACACATCAGATTCAAATTTCAATTAGTATTTTCTAAGGTTGCAAGAAAGAATTTGTTGTGTTATCTATGCCATGATAACGTTTATTCAGCCTAAATCCATGAAGTAAACCAAAATTGGCATCAAACAATCTGATGAACTCTTTAAAAGAACAGCAAGCTTTTAAAATCTTCATCATAAATATATGAGTCTTAACAGAACTTCTCTGATCTCTCAACCATGCAAAGGTGTAATAATGTTTACAAGTAAAGCTAATTTTTTTTCCTTATTAAATTTACATCTCATGTAATAGAGTACACATACAAAGTGACTGCATTTACTGTGTCCATGTAATCTCCATAAAAAATAAGATATTCGTAAAAATCTATGAGCTTCAGACATTTATTTCTTAAATGATTTCTCCTACCAAAGACACACAAGGCACTTTCCTAGAGTTATCAATAAAATGTTGCTGTGGCTCTGAAATCAGTGACATGAATTCAACCACAGAAATAAAGAGTGAAAGAGGAGCTAAAGAGAAAAGAAAAACAATCCATTCGATGAACAAGGAGAGGATTTTAGCTTGACATATGTGAATCATGCAAGTCTAAAAGACTGTAAAGTCAAAAGAAATATCTATGTGTGAATGCAAATGTTTCTTCACAGAATCACAGGAATCATTGAGTTCATCTCTTAGCCCTGCACAGGACCATCCCCAAGAGTCACACCATGTGCCCAAGAGTATTGTCACTTCTTGAACTCTGTCAGGCTTGGTGTGACCACTTCCCTGGGGAGCCTGTTCCAGTGTTCAACCACCCTCTGGGTGAAGAATCTTTTTTTAACATCCAACCTAAACCTCCCCTGACACAACTTCAGGCCATTCCCTCAGGTCCTGTCACTGGTTGCTGCAGAGAGGAGATCAGTGTCTGCCCCTCCTCTTCCCCTTGGGAGGAAGTTATAGACTGCAGTGAAGTCTCCCAGCTCTTGAAAAAAACACAGAATAGATGATCTCTGCTTTAGCAACCACAGCTATTAGAAAGTGTCAAAAGGGAAACAAAAAACTTGTTATTGATGGTGATCCTGCTAAATCCAGTAAATACTTTATTATTGTCAAGGGATTCAGATTACATGGTAATTCACATGGTAATTTTCATTCATTTATTCTCAAAAGTGCCAATAAGCCTATAAATAAAATTGATTTTCACTAATATTTCATGCTTATACTAAGCTTGCATGAAATGTGATAGAATGTGTAACTAAACTTTTTCAAAAATGTAGGAAGAAACTTCGATGTATTTCAATAAAATGCATTTGAGGCTTGCTCTTAAAGCCAGTAACACTCCCTTCTGCTGCAAAGGGCTATTGCAATAGTTCAGTAAAGTTTAACTCACAAGTCTTATCAGTGTCACTAAGACAAATATATTTTTACCAATTCAGCTTAGTGTCCTCAGATCTCTAAGTGAGAAAACATTTTGTTCAGGCAGCAGAATAGTTACAGAAATAGAAGCAAGTTCCTGTGCCTCACATCTGCAGTTTGAAAGATAATGGAAATCTTACGAAGTTTCCTTCATCAAATGACTAGTGCAGGGTTAACCTTGTGAAGTGTTATGCCATGGAAAGAAATGTGGGTGGAAAGGATGATTGTTGCAGGAACAGTGTGGCCCAGTGTCATGCTTTGTATTATAAAAGTAAGGTTCAAGAGGGTAAACTCATCTAGTGAGTGAATACTTACCTTAATTTACAAAAGTACTTGTAAACAAGGCAGCAGCATAGAAATTACTGCTCCCTTCGTTATGAACTTCAAGACATATATTTATGTGCAAGTGTGCTTTGAGTCCCATTTAAAAGATAACCAAGACAAATTAAAAGATTTTGTATAGAACCACTTTTTACATTTACTCATTTACCTACATAAATGACTACCCTTCTAGCCTCAAAAAGGATTTCTTCTGTATTGAGAATGTCTCCTCATGAGAAAATAAGAACAGAAGATTGTGCATCAGGAAAGAGTAAGAGAGAATTGTTAGACTTCAGCATACTTAAAATAGATACATTTGATTTATCTGCAGTCCCTCAGCAATTGTTTTCTTAGCAGGCAAATGTGTCAGCAGGCAAATTGCACAGTAGATTACAGAAATAAAAGTTCCTTGTTACTAAAGAAGCAGCCTCTGAAGCTACTTCCCCATGAAGCAGCATCAACAAAGCTGGATGACAAAACAAACATGAAAACACTACAAAAGTTACTTGATGACATGAATTTTATGAAAAAAACCCGAATGGTTTTCAGTGCTAGAAAAGTAACTTTACAGGAGAAACTAAAGCATTGACTTAATAATATAAAACTTCAAAGTAAGAATTCTTATATTGCACATTTGCCATTGTTCACTTAAGAAAATTAACCCCTGAACTATGAGAAGAAGAAAGTTCATTGCAGAGGTAAGAAATATGACAAGGACATTCACTACTTGCACATCTGAGAGAAGAATGGAAATTCTCCAAAGACTGACAAGAATAACAACCTTTCATTCAATGGAGTCTCAGAAGGATTTGAAGCTGTCATGTTGCTGAATGAAAGACCAGTGATGTATGCCTCATAAGTAATGGGGAAAATATAGAAGTATTCATGGAAGAAAGATTGCTATGAGCACCTGGTAAATATTAATATATACAGAGTCGTCTCAATTATCCAAATCACTAGCCAGCCAAAACTCTCAATTACTAAAAATAGAATATGTTCTCTAAAGCCAGAAGAGGCAACTAAAGAACAGAGGATCTCCCTGAGCATGATATTATGCTGATGCCTCAGAGGTGAGCTTTGGTGTCCTTCATTCCCAAAAGGTAAAGAATTTTGATTGCATGCTTCAAGAAGCAAGATGTTTTGTAAAAGTCCGTGTCAGTCATTATAACAAGATATGGGTGTTCCTGGGAAGTTCTTTGTACCTGATGTTACTTGAACTTGCTGTTGTAATCACTGGATTGACCACCAGATCTCCCTAAAGATCACATAAGAAATTATCCAAGTCTGAGGAAGTCTAATTATACACAACAGTTAAGAAAAACTGGCTTTTTTCTAATGCTTACTGAGGTGTAAAGTTGAAATCATGATGCATTTTTATGTAATGAAATATCTAGCCATATAGGGGAAGAATCACGACGCTGAGTGCTACAAAATGCTAAAAAATTAGTCATCAAACACAGAAGAAGAGTAAAAGAAATAAAGGAAGGTCATGTAAGTAAAGACATTGAGTAACCATAGGAATCAAAGTTATTTTGTGTTAACACTTTAGCCCTGTGGACATAAAGGGTAACGTCCATATGTTTACATGTGGAAAAAGATCTTACAGAACCCAAGTATGACAGACTCAAGTTAAAAAAAAAAAAAGGAAAAAAAAAGAAAAAGTATGACAGAGGCATTAAAATTACATAGGTTTCTTAAACCTTGATCCAAGGCTGTCTAAGTTTACTTGAGTACATCAAGGAGGATTTTGCTGACAGGCCAAACTCCATTTCAAAACTGATAGGCTGCATAATACAGTACATCAAGTAGCACTGTGTTAATGCATTTTAAATGTCAACTTACATGCAGTGCCAGTGCAAAAGGAATAAATCTCAGAAAGAAGTCCATCGTTTAAACATTTGATTCTGAGCAAACATGATCTTGCCAGAGAAGCAACCTCCTTTTCCGGCCATTGGGTGTAAAGTAGGCTCCAGATTCACTCCTGTCCTTCCCAATTTCTTTTTCCTTCATACACCAAGAGAGTGTACAGGTCTACCCACATATTATACAACCTGAAACAAGTTGTTTCAAGACAGGTTTACAAAACATTGACCATTTCAGCTGATTTACTTTCCCATTGCTATTAGCTCTCCTAAAGGACGTGTTTTCCAGCTGAGCATCCAATATGCTATATATACGCTATAATCTTGTATGTGGGTACTTACGATGACTGTAAACCAGTGATCAAAACTCAGACTTATGTTTTCTGTCTGGGGCTGTGAGAAGCTCACATCTGGTCTCCTCTAAACCTGTTGTTAATCAACATATCTCAGAAAATTAGTTAATTAAATCCTTAAAGTCTGTTGTGTGTCTTTTTGAACATTTCCTTCTTTTTTCTTCAAAATTCAAAAAGAATTAGTGGAAAGGAATAAGTCACAGTTCAAACAAGAAAGGAAACAAAAGGAGAAAGGCAGCAGCAGCCTTGAAAGTCATCCATCACAATTTCTAGTGTCATAAGTTCTTTGAGCAATTTTTTTTCCCTGTGTCAGCTTACAGGCAGTGGCTCAGAGACCATTAGGGCTGGTAGAAAAGTAGCTAGCTGTCTGTCTTGTTCACAAGCGAAGAAAACAGTAAAGATGGAAGAATAAGGATGACAGAAAGACTAAAATAGACACCTTGTTAAAGAAAAAAATGAAGTATCAGTGACAGATGTTCTTAAATTCTCAATGGTATTTAGACCTTTTCAAATAGAAAAAATTATATTTCACTGGAAACAGCTGAAAACATGTGGATTTCTTTCCAGTATTCCTGATAAATCTTCCAGAGAGATTCTGATCTCAAAGTCAAAACCCACTGAAGCTACCTGGGACAGAAAGAAAACCTCTCAACTACATTTTATGTTCTACATAATGAAGCAGTACAGACACACATTTTGAAACGGTTCTGGAATTAGAGTAAAAGCATTATTATAACAAGTAGCTGCAGAATTGCCAGGTGACAGGTAATTCACATGATGGACTTAAAACCCAAAACAACAAAAGGAGATAGCACTTGCTAAAATTGTTCTCTGGTAGACAAAACTTAGTCAACTGTTGTACCTTTATTGGAGTGTATAACTAAAAAACAGTGAATCTCTCTACTTAATTTAACAGTACAAGTCTAAATAGATCAGAATTAACTGCAATTAAGTACCCACTGCAGTGTTCTAAGTTATAAAGACAGACGTATAATAAAATGTCTGTAACAAGAAACACAAGACAGAGAAAACAATATTGAGAATTACAGACAGATATATACAATAAATTAACTTTCTAAATACAAACGGAGTGCTTTTTGATGGATGAACAATGGGAGAAACAATCGTCTCATCTGTTTGTAGTGTTTCAAGCAACAACTCTGACCTTCTCGTCTTGTTCTATGTTTGGAAATGTCAAAGCAACTTCTTAGCAACATTAGATTTAATTAATTAAATAATTGATCCTTGATTAATGGGTAAACTACAGTCAAGCAAAGCCTTCATTAAAGGATTACAGAAAATCTGATATCCTTTGCTAAATTCCCTGGACTCTTTTCTGGGAGAGGTAAAAAGGTTAAAATTCTTGCAAACAAAGATGAGGCAAAGAAAATCCTTAGAGTACTATATTTTCATTGTTTGAGCTTACTTATCCACATGAAACTGTATTTTTCTGATTTTGCTGGGTTTTATTTTCAAAATCTCCTTTCATTTAAAATTATTTCTTAAATCAGGCTACATTATAAATAACCTTTCAAATTAATGATGTAAAACAATATATATCAATTTATAAAAATGAAAGATTTTACTTCACAGTATATTTTCAGAATATATCTTTGATTTATGACAGGTGTTTTTGCAGTCTTCTCTGTCTTTCTGAGCGTGAATGAGCACAAAAGCAAAGCAAGCATTCTCTGATCTTCTGCATTTCCTCTGCTGTCTTTTAAAAATAAGATAATTTACTCATTTCACCTCACTTTGAATTAAAACTGTAACTGAGGATAAACCATAGTAAATTCTTTATAAAATTTATTCTGAGTTTAAACTCCAGGGTATTTCAAGGGACATAAGACTGGATTTAACCCTGACCTGCTATTTCATTGTTTTATCTCAGATCAAGAATTTATTATTTTTTATTGGAAAAAGTGTGAAATACATAAATTTGAGTTATAACTGAGTGAAATTTTTTAAAAATTAACATGCTTTTAATTCCTGAAAACAAGATACTGAGGGGTCATTGTCAAGCACTTAACTAAGATGTCCTCAGTGTGAAAGACAGGGATGACTCTCCATGTTCGGCATAAAATCTTGGGTTATTCTTGCTGTGCAGTCAGAGGAAGCACTGAGCTACCTAAATGGCCTGGCACGTTCATTCTGTGAAGCCATTCTGTGTTCTCTACCCCCTCACATCCTTATGCTCCAAAGATAGCCATGGAAAACATTGTTACAGCTGAGGCACTCTCATACCTCAGGGACTAGTAATTAGTAGGCTAATTGGTCCCTTGGTCCCTTGGTCTAGCCCTGCACTTGGATCTTCCTCAAGTATGTCTTGGCAGATGAGAACTGTCTGGCTGGATGTATCAAGCTGAAGTGTGCATCAGCAAGAGAGCAGAAGCACGTTTGTACATCAGGTAAGTCTCAGCCTTCTTTTTGTGTACTCCTAAGCATGTGCAGCAAATATCCAGAAGTTTCATAAGAAGTTACAAAAAAGAAGGAAAGACATCGACGACACATGACAGGTGGAAAAAAAGAAACATTGAAAAGTCTTAGTTTTGGTTTTGTGTTAAAGCATGAAATGCACTGCAATGGTAGAAATAATCTTTTTTTTCCTTAATTTGTCTCTTTCACTGACTTCTTCATTAATAAACATATTTGTGTCTAGAAACAGCTTTCTTTGTCATCTTCCTACCTGGTTTCCTATTACAGTTTTTTTTTAGGATTTTTACTTTTCATATATAAAAGCTAAAATCCTTTCTTTCACTCTGCAATATTATCCATCAGGCTTTTTCATCTCATAGTGCCTTTGCATATTCTAAAGCTTGACCCCACTCCTACCCACTTTAGGTCAATGGGAGTTTAATAACTGCCTTGAATAACAGGATCAAGCCCATAATGGCTGTCAAACTAACAAAAATGTTCAATGCCTTTAAGTGAAATAGATGACCTTCTAACTCACCCTCATGAAAAATGAAGCTGCTACTCTGATATACATACCATACATTCTCATATCTTGAATTACCCTACAATTTCGCTCTATGTGGCATCCATCATTTGTCACATTATGCTATTTTAAGTAGGCAACCTTGCAATCAATAGCATTAAACATCTTTCTTTGGAAGAAGTGCATTACACAATAAATCTCAGTCAAGCTGACAGAAGGGATGTTTAACCCTTACTCCCTCAGGTGGCTCTGGCTAAAGTTTTCAAACTGAAGCCACAAGTTAAGCAGAGTAGCACAAAATTCAGATGACCTTATTTTCAGGAAGGCTTAGCAATCACAGCCTTTGCTGAGCTCAGTGGGGAGTGTGAGCTGCATGCTTAACATCTGACAGCCCTGAAAAGCACTTGCCCAAGTACAGATTTAGGCCACTAACCTTAGGTACCCAAGTTGAATCATTTAGATCTTTTTGCTGAGGTGGCATAATTCAAGTGATTACCATATATTGACATATACTATATTAATCTACCTTTCAGCTGTCATGCATTTAAGTAGATGGCTTCATATATCATCTGTTTAATAAGCCATACAGTTTTGTCCTTTCATTAATAGTTAACTACATGTGTTGGACAATAAATTGGATGAGTGATAGCATACCTTATAGGCAATATGGCCAATTTAAGATGGCAAGTGATGTGTCAGCAATATCTAGTTCATTATGTGAGGCTGTCAAATATTTTGGGGAAATTTCTGAAGAGGTGACTATATCTTTGGATTTTCTAACCTTCAAAACTCTTATTCCTACTATTTTAATGTCATATAAAGTACATTCTTCAATCATAATTACAATTTAACATCTTTTGCTTACTTTGTTTCTCTCCCATGCCCAGCTACTCCCCAGTGATTCTGAATACTCAGCACCAAATAATGCTAAAAAGAATAATATGACCACTCTCAATTCAGGGAGTAAAAAAGGCTAAGAAGGAAAACACTCCAAGCTAGTACTAGTAAATTAGTCATTCCTTCAAAACACTAGCTGAATCTCCAGAAACTCTTAAAAGTCTGAGCCAAAATTTCCCTTTTTAGTCAGTTTATATGACAATTGGAAAGTGTCTTTGAATGTAGTTATAAAAAGAGAATTACAGAGAAGTATAAAAGGATGAGAATGACTTCTTTAAGTCTATCATGAGGTCAGTTTAGGGTATTCCATAATACATAGAGAAAACTAGAAAATGAATGCAGGTGATGTGAATAGAGGGCAACCATTTTTTGCACATTATTTTACAAAGATACTGAACCTTTGAGAAGCAAACATAAAATTGGACAAGAAGTATTCTTGCTGTACTTGCCTATTGTAAAACTATCATTCAATTCAAACTTTTTTCATATGTTGAAATCTGCCACAGTAATAATTTCATTATTATTATCCCCTTACACAAGACAGCAAAAATCCACCATCTTTACACACATATATGTTACTCAAGACTGGGATTATTCAAACTGAAATTTAAGAGTGAATATAAACAATTGCTCTTCTGGTATCACATTTTTGACTTCTATGCTGCACTGATTTTTTTATAAAACTCTTAAGATGCATCTCCTATGGCTGTTAAATACTTGAGAAGCAGTGAGAGTCTCAGTAAAAATAAAACACTGTTCACACTGCAGGTTCTGGAGCCCTGACATGTAGATGTAGCAGTTAGGGAAATGGTTTAGTGGTGGACTTGGCAGTGCTGGGTTAACGATTGAACACAATGATCTTACAAGTCTTTTTCAACCTAAAAATTATATGATTGTGTGAAAGACCAGGCAGTGGTGTGATGCAGTTTTCAAAAATACAGTTCTTTACTGCTGTACAAAACCATCAACCACTGGATTTGGAAGGTGCACAGCTGCCTTCTACCTAGTCCTTCACTGAACTGGGGCAGATGCCAGTGACAAGAACACAGAACCACAGGAAAGCAGCTGTGTTTGCTGTGTGTGGGGTACTGGTATCTAATGTCCAAAACTTTCCAGAAGAAGAGTGACCTGTGTCGCTCAGACCTGCTCTCAGACCACTTTTCACTGTGTTTTCTGAGTACCTGAAAAAGACATGGACGAGTGGGGCAACAGTGCTGGTTGTTTGAAAAATCTGTAGAGAGATATCTTCTGTCATATGGATACCAATTACCAACTTGATATTCACACTGAGTGCAGGTTTGCAACCAGGATATGAAAGCTGCCAAATCCCAGCCAGTTCAAATCCCTCTCAGCTCGGTTTGACATGGACCTATCCACCGACAGCACAAAACCTCTGAGGTGTACAGGCCCAAAATACATGCCACAGACAGCTCTGCGTGCAGAGCTCCCCAAGGCCTCGGTGGTGACAGGTGAAATGCGCTTTCCCTTGCCTTTTCTTTACCTTACCCAGTCAGCACAATCCAGGAGCAAGTAGAGAATGAATCAAGGAAAGTTTTTTGATAACTCTGTGAAAATAAAATCAATTCACAGGCTATTCAGAAACTTTTCATCTAGATTCCTTTCCTAAAGAAACAGGCAGGTGGATAATTCTGTGTATGAACAAAGAAAAATATTCTTGTTGATGTTATGGATGTAAGACTATAAAGTATTTCATTTGCTCTAATGAGGAAAGCGGTGATAAGCCCATATCTGTCAGACTAAAGGTTTGTTCCTTTTTTCCTGCTGAGACGGTTAACTTCTTGCAGCCTTTCTTATTTACATTTTAAATAATGAAACACCCACGAGTACCAGGCACTTTTCCACTGCTGCTCTGTGCAAAAAGAATATTAATAACATTATTAATAAAGCTGGGAAGAATGCAATAAATGTCTCGGTGCTTAAAACAAAGAAGCATCTTGAAGAACTCAGCAGATTTTCTCTTTCATGCAGGTTTGATAACCCAAGTACAATTAAAATGTTCTCTGTTAGAAGATTAGAAATGTCAATACATGTAACAGAAACTGCCTAAAGTGTAGGCACATTTGTTCAAAGAGATTGCATTCTCAGTCGGTTACCAAACACTTGCTTCATTGCCTGGTCCTCAAATCCCTTCTCAGCTAAGCTGCTGCAAATCAGGATGGAGCAAATCCCACTGTGGTCTTCACCAGTGCAAACCTCATGGGACTTATAGAAAATACAGGATCTATGCAGATTATAGGTCCCTGGTGCCAGAAGCCGCACTCCAGAGACTGTGGCTTGATTTGTCCTCTCACCAACTACAGGTCATGTTGATCCCACAGTATCTGTGAAAACGTGCTCACATGATCCAGTTATAACTGATGACAGGCAAAATACATATGCTGCACATGCATTGCAGGGCTGAGGACTTGTAGAAACAACTGGAACAGTGCTAATGTATTCTGACAGCTTCATTTAGGGTGGGGGAATTGTCACAGTGTTTTAAATATTGTAGATTGCCATCAGGAAAATAACTAAAAGGACGTATTAAATTCATGCTTCACAGTCTACGCATAGCATTTTATATCTTTCCACAATGCTAGAGGACTTATTAGATCAGGACATCAAAATTAATTTATTTCACCTTAACTGTGTTCTGTATTTTGCCTGGTCTGAAACAAACAAACAAACAAACAAACAAAAAATTTAAAGCTTGAATGGCAGCAGGGAATTGTTCACAAAGCATTTCAGATTTTAGGTCCAATTGTATACCTCCTCTGAACAGTTGTGTACAGTGGGGAGGGGCAAGTCTTTCTCCAGGACAAGGGACAAGAAGAGCTATCCTCATTATCAACTGTTTTGTAAGAAATTCAATAAAAGAGTTGGGAAAACAGAAAAACGGTAATAATGGGTGCAGTCTGGTAGTATAATATCAAAGGAAGTACAGGTGAAGGAAGGAAAAAAGGGACTGATGTGACTTTCCTGCCTGAAGGAGGAAACCTTTTTTGTATCTTTCTGACTCACCCTGATACCTACAAATTGTCTTCCAAATTTCTGTCTTTTCTTATTCACTGCTTGTCTTTCTTTTTATCCTATTCCTTGTTACCAGGGCTTCCAAAATGTAGCCACTAAGATTTTTTTACTCTAAATATGAGACTGAATTAGATACCACTAAGCCTGAATGCTTGAAAATCACTGGAGTCTTATTTATATTGTGCTATCTTCTCAGCAACAGCTTTTAACACTTGTGGTGCAGAGTGTACGACAGTTTAAAATAAATTACTGCAAATATATAATTTAACAAGGTCTCTGTATAGGCAGACTTGTCTCGTATATATATATATATATATATACACATAAAGTACACAGTAGAAACATGAGGAAAAGGGAGACGCTATGGCCCATAATCTATTATTGCACCCTCTGCACGCTCTTGCAGCTGCTCTGCAGATTCTAACTTCAAAGGCAGATTCAGTCTTTTCTCTTTTCTACCTCTGAACCACAGTACAGCTGTTGTACAAACCCCTTGTGTATTCAAGTCCTGGGGCTGAGAGAGCAGAGGAGAAAGATCAAGACTCAGTGTGCTAGTTTTGGCTGGGGTAGAGTCAATTTTCTTCACAGTAATTAGCATGGGGCTGTGTTTTGGATTTGTGCTGAACACAGTGTTGATGCTTTAGTTAGTGCTAACACAGAATCAAATCCTTTTCTGCCCCTCACCCCACTCCACCAGCAAAGAAGCTGGGGATGCACAAGGAGATGGAAGGGGACAGAGCTGGGATGGCTGACCCCAGCTGACCCAAGGGATTTTCCTTACCATATGACATCACTCTCAGCATATAAAGCTGTTCACCGTGATGGTGTTTGTCTTCTCAAGACACTGTTATGTGTGAGGAAGTACTGCTTTCCCGGAGACGGCTGAACACCCATCACAGAATACTCTGAGTTGGAAGGGATCCACAAGGTTACCATTAAGTCCAGCTCTGAAGTAAATGGTCCATACGGGGATCAAAGCCACAAACTTGAGCACTATGCTCTAACCAGATGAGCTAATCTCAGGCATGAAAGGTGCCTTAGCAGAGGGTGGTTTCATTCAATTGACCTCTGGGTTATGGGCCCTCCATGCTCCTGCTGCGCCACTCTGCTCCACCTACCTGCCTGTGGGAAATGGTGAATGAATTCCTTGTTTTGCTTTGCTTGTGTGTGTGGCTTTTACTTTCCCTATTAAACTGTCTTTATCTCGACCCATGGGTTTTATAATTTTCACCCTTGTGATTCTCTCTGCCATCCCTCTAGGAAGGAGTGAGTGAGTGGCTGCATGGGTCTTAGTTGCTGATTGGGGTTAAACCATGACACAGAAAAGCAGATCAAGACTCAGAAAAACACAGGAGAGAATACACTGCTAGCCCATCTCACCCCTCCTCTCTGCACAGCAGTCTGTGAGTTCCATTTATTTGTGGAATTTCTGCTTAGATTGTCACAGACATTCATGATACTGGCTGGCAGATTCCATCTAGGACTGTGTATCCCTTCAATACTGTTTAAAAAGACCAGTAAGGACTTACCATTTCTCAGTGTGTGTCAAAAGCTAAAATCCTTTGAAGGTGCATATGCTGAAAGAGCTTGAGTTCTATAAGTCATGAAATCCAGTTGGTGTTGCAGACTCCACCATGTGCTGACCATACTGCAAAGCTTTGCTGGAGGTCAGTCATAACACAGTACCTACCTGGACATTTCATGCCAATATCTAAGAAAGATGGTTGACAATGCACTGAAGAATAGCAATCTGAGGGTGGGTGCTCTAAACTAAGCCCTATCCCAGCTTAGTGCCTCAGCCATCAAGTTAAAATCAGTGTCTTTGGTTTTTCTCCTGAAGCAGAACAGGCAGAGGATATCCCAGAGCCAGGTAAGGAAGCTATTGGCAGAAGATATGGCATCAAGTATCCCAGCACTGAATAATGCCTAAAACTCAACTTTGTCTTTTCATGGACAAGTGCCTAGTCCCAGTTCTAGTGACTGTGCCCTAACAAGTGCTATTGCTATGAAACAGAAGAGAAAACACCAGCAAACATAGGAGCTGGAGCAATTTAAGAGTCTCTTAAGATTCAGGAGACTGCAATACAAGCTCTCATACCAAACTAAGCACAGTGGTTCCAAAGCCACCTATAGTCCAAACAATTGCTACTCTGCCATTCAGCCTCAGGCAAATTTCTTCCCGCATAGCTTCATTAC
The DNA here is from genome assembly GCA_013396775.1 of Cephalopterus ornatus. NCBI lineage: Eukaryota > Metazoa > Chordata > Aves > Passeriformes > Cotingidae > Cephalopterus > Cephalopterus ornatus. The sequence goes on along the minus strand of VZRE01000943.1, from coordinate 175,815 downwards.
CAATCCAGAGCCAAAAATCACCAACTCGAGTATCCTGATTCATCTGGCCTTGGAGCACAACAGGCGATTTGCTCCAGAGAGCAAGGTCTAGGTGACACTGTCTGTGTAGTTTTCTCAGTTCCTTGTGAGACAGTTCAAATGAATGAATAACTATTCGTGGGAGATTAAAGGCTTTGGATCAGATAGTCAATAAATCCCACAAGGAGAAAAGTAGCACTTTCAATGACCATCAGATTTCCCAGTCAACTCAAAATGTCAAGAAATGGTACTCATAAAAATAACGATGTTACCATATATTCTAAACGTAGGTTGTGCTCCAAGCACTGACTGACCATATCACAGAGGCCAGAGCCTGTGTGCAGCACTTTCTGAAATTACTTCATGGGCAACATATGAGCATCTCCTGGGAGAAGAGAAAAAAATTCTAAAGAGAAACATGCTGAAGTAGGATGAGTATTGCTGACATCAGTCCAGGGCATTCAGGAGAATGATAGTGTATACAAGGGGAGTGATTTTACAGTGCAATAAAAAATGCAGTACACAGATGAATGAGTGATATTGCTAAAAACAGTATAAAGATCTGAAGCTTTCACAGGTCAATGTAACAAAAAACGCTTGTGTGCCATGAACCTTCAAGTGGGAGCTGGGAAGAAGTGTTCCTGTAATCAGATAACTAAAATTCTGAAAGGTAAGTTACATGTGGCTGAGTGACCTACCTTTGTAGTCAAGGTTGTAAATCAGGCTTGGTCGAAATACATGTGAAGACATTCCAGAAATGCCTGAGAGTCCACTGCATATTTTAACAGCTCGGCTGATTTAAAGACAAGAGAAATACACTTCTCCTCTAAACCTCTGCAAATAATGCAATTCCATGAAATATTAAAGGTGTACAAGTCATCTGCAAATATTACATGTCCAAAGTGCTACGATGTTCAACATATTGCACCTGTAAGTGACAGAATATACATACAGAATAACACTGAGCTAACGGAAGACCCTGAGAGTACTCTAAATGTATAGAAGAAGAAAAAGCTGTTTTTAGGGTCTGTTGCTTGCTGTTCAATGTAAACATTGGATTGGTGAATACTTGTTACAAAAGCTGTAGACTTCATCACCCTGAGCACTAAGATTCACAGCCACAGAGGAAGTGTTAAAATCAATAACACAGAGAAATACCTCCAAAGTTCAAGAAAGTCTCTTATATTCTTACAGATAGTTTAATGACTTGATGTGAAGCACTTTAATGACTTGATGTAAGGCACTTTCCCAGGGAAGTGGTCACAGCACCAAGCCTGAGTTCAAAAAGCATTTGGACAATGCTCTCAGGAACATGGTCTGACTCCTGGGGATGTCCTGTGCAGGGCCAAGAGTTGGATTTTATGATCCTTTGATGATGCCTTTCAACTCAGAATATTCTGTGATTCTGTAGAATTTCTTCTACCCACCTCACTGAAGAACAAACTTTTGCATGACTAGGTTCAGCGCTGATGGACACAAATATTTTTTTTAGAAGTGTTTCATGCATGCAAATACGCTGACATGGCAACTTTGTAAAATATATTGGGGTGGGTGTCTATGCACAGGAACACAAGCTGGAAGAAGAGATCCTCTTTCCTTTCAGCATGGTGAAATTATGAACCTGACTGGATACAGAAGCACAAAAGCTTCTGGGCAGTTAGTTAAATGTCTTTTACTGTGTCATCATGACCAAACTAAAAAGCTCTGAAAACATAAATAGCTTTGGTAACTTGTGCTGATTGAAGATGTTCACAATGCTTGAAAAAGCAACAATAGGTGCCAGAGAAAGTCCATTATGTAACACAAGAACATGTAGGTATTCAGAGTTAATAATCTACCTTATCAAAGAAGAAAATATGTCAGATTTAATATGATGTGACAAAGAACTTGGCAATAATATTACTATTATTAAGTCTTTAAGAAAAGACATATACATTATAAAATCAGATGCCTTGTTATGATCATCTAATTTTTCTTGTGTACCAAATACCATCAAATCTGATCCAGTCAACAAGTCCACAACTTCCCAACAAACAGTGTAACTTTCTGAGAGACTTCAGGCTAGATTTAAAAACAGGAACAAAATTCCTGATAATTACTGTTATTTATACTTGTTTTCCTGTTTCTGATTAGCTATGGTGTCCTACTATGTTGGTTTTTTAAATAGATCAAAGAAAATTTTGCTTCTGAGTTCTCTTCTTTATGTAAGTACTTCTTGACCTTGGCAAAGACAAAATCAAATTTATCTAAGCTCTTCTTGAGAGCAGATTTTCTAGGACCAATGCTGTTCTTACAGCTTTTTCCTGATTCTGTCCAAGATCTCCACTTCTCTTTGAAGTGTTTCAGTGTTTTGTGGGTTTTGTTAATACCAGAAGAGTAGGAATAACACCTTCTTATGGCTCTACAAGACATTTCCCTGCTTAGTAATCAAAAGATCATGAGCATTTTTAACAACTGCAGCATCCTGAGAATTCATTATGAGAAGACAAAGCAGCATTTTTACAGAAGGTTTTCCAGGAATACACAAGGGCAAGAGTAGGAGGAACTGGCAGTGTGCTTTTTTTTTGATACAGTGGGCTAATCTCCATTTTTCCCCATTTGTTAGCCTTCCTTTTCAAGCCCCATAATCTCTCTTAAACATTTGGAAAAGTGTCCTAAGTGCATGTAATTTGGAAAATGGTAGGAGCTTTTCTAAAGCAAGGCTGTAACTCAGTGTCGTGATCAACATGGGCTCGCGTTCCTCCCTGTTGCTGATATAGTTTCTGCCTCTGGATTACTTGGAACATTCCCTTTTCCACACTTTCATGCAACTGCATCACATTTAATGCTTCCACTAGCAATTTTCTTTCCCTTCTACTGGTGTATAATTTCATCCAAAGAAATAGTGTGTTTTTCTGAAATATCTCACACATCAACATATTTTTTAATGATACCAGCAACTTCCTGAGACACATTTTTTCTTTTTCACTTTTCTGTTCTTGTTCTTTTCTGCAATTGCTAGTATCTCTTTTAATGTGTTATTTCTTTTCCTCAGTGTTACCCTTTCTTTACTTTAGCTGTTCTTTGCTTTTTCTTTAAACACTTATGTTTTCAAATTAACTTTGATCTCTGTGTGTAGGTTGGCCTGGGTAATACTGCTTTTTATCTCTGTTGTATGTCTGCACCTTTTTCTCCATTAATCTTCCAAACCTATAAATTATTGCGGAACATATTTCTATTTTCACCTCACTGCTTCCGCCACAGAGAATTCACACTGACTTTCAACTTACTATTTTAAATTGCCCAAGACTTTTATCATTCTCAGCTTCTTGAGAAAGGTTGTTAATATTTTAGGGCTATATTTTGAACTCAGAGAAACACCTGTAACTCCAAGTATTTTCAGTGGGAATCTATAGGCATCTTTCAGAGATGAATTTGACCTTAGTCCACAAACTAAGTCAAAATATGTTCCAGTGCACGGAATATGTTCTCTCCTCTGTCATATCTATCTATCTATCTATCTATCTATCTATCTATCTATCTATCTATCTATCTATCTATCTATCTATCTATCTATACTTAATTATGTTGTGTCTCATTTTTGGTACATGGGGAACCACATCTTCTTGCAAGTCAGGCCTATGAAACTGCAGAAGAACCATCCCATTAAAATATAAAAATAAAGGCAAAATCTCTTTTAGACTGTCTAGAAATACAAATAAAATGTAAATAAAAAAGACATTTATACAGAATAATGTTTCTGTCGCTTGGCATTTTAAAGGTGTGGATGAATTTTGGGCTAATGAGAATATAAAAAAGTTGAAATCTTCAACCAGGGCTCCACTGGGAGGCAGAAGAACTGCTCACAGCCTTAAACATTTTTGATACATAAAAATATCCTTCTTATCCACAAAGCCCTGCAGTGATCTAAGGTGGGAGAAATACCTTTTGGATATACATACAATGTTACAGTATCAGAGGACAGCACCTTCTGCATGTATTGAGCATTGGCCTGTGCATAATTTCAAACTCCCACCAGATAAATGTATGCTTGATTTGCTTGTCCTCAGCTGCGTGTTAAGTTCTTCAAAAAAACAGGATGTCAAGTGGCACTTCCTAGAAGAAGGGGAGATGGTTCTTTTTCTGAGGAGCAGTGCACGTGTTTAGATGGAGAACAGGTGGAGAAGCCAGTCACCAGCCCTCCAAGGCAGTGGCAAGAGTCCTCATCAGGACCAGAAGGAACAGAGCAGAGTTTGCTGCAATGTCGAAGGTTTCTGACTTAGCTAAGTGTGAATGCAAACACTTGCATCAGGCAAAAGAGACTGTTTATAAGACATTTTTATTGCTAGTCACTTTGAAGAGTATCCACTTGGATGTTTCTTTCTAGTGAGTTCCTAAACAAAAGCCTTTAAGTCTCCAAAGCTTGGTTGTATTAAAACTGCAAGCTTAAGTAGTTTTTTAAGTAGCACAGTCTCAAAGTTCTGGCCAGTTCAATGCAGCTGTTGGAAAATCATTCTCTTCATTACTCTGCATGATTTATTAGTGTCTGACAGCATGTGAAGGAGGAGCTTGAGGCCCAGCAAGCTGGAAAAGCCAAGTTAGAGAGAATTTAGGGTCTTGATTCCCTATGCATCACGACACAATTAATGTAGCATGCAGGTTTGCAGCTCACTGACTGCAAAGGCAAAGGCACATGGCCCATATTCATTTTGCCTCACTGACCTGAGGTCTCAGTCTCTCCTGATCTCTGTAAGAAGTGTTTCTGCACCCATGAGATGGATGGCCTCTAATGCCTGGGAATCAGGTCTATCTCTATTAATTTTTCCATGTGATGACTTCTCCGGGGAAAAAAGAGATTCACCAAAAACATTCAGTTTGGGATCTGCATGGCTCAAGAGCTCTCCAGACAGCAACAGGACTATTTTTCACAATTATTCAGTTTCAGACATGGTCTTGGTGTTAAATTATGTTTTCCTTGAAGAGAAAAACATTGCTTTATGCTAATTGTGACCATAAAATAAAAAGGAAAGGCACAAAAATGGGAGAATGAATTCACATGCAAACATACTTTGAAAATAAAAGCGCTAAATTACACTTTATTGCATAAGTTAACTATGTACACTGCAGTTTTTATAACAATGATATATTGAATTAATACAAATTTTCGCAGGCTTGAATGAATTCTGTGCTGAATCAGTGAGGCACTTTTTCTGTTTTCTTAGAGTAACTGAACTGCTGGTTTCTCCATCAAGAGGGCAATTAATATTCCTGTGATTGTTTCACACAATTAAGGAATATGCCGTACATAAACAAATTCTTTTCATTGTCATGAGGATAATTTTACCCCATGTTATCTCTATATTCTGAGACAGCTTGAATACAGACAGTTCTGGATAATAACCACATTTAAAGAAAAACCTCTAAGTTTTTACTAGCAATCATCATTTAATCTCCAAATCCATTTACTTTTGGGGGGTGATACAAATACTGTTTATCAAATGCCATGGTTCAAGATTATTTGTTTTCAAAGTGGACTTCAGAGCTCAAGATATCCATTTCTCTCAATGACAGAGTGAACATTCTTAAAACAGACTCCATCTTCATGGTGTCAGATAAAAGTTAGTTAGATTCAATTATGATTTGGGACTAAGGAGAGACTGAAATGAATGTTAGCCATGAACAAATCATTTAAATTGTCAGATTATGCTTGCTTTGTTGACATCTTTAATAAATCAGATAGGATATTTGCATTTTTCTATTCAGAATGGAAACTACTGAATATTTAAGAGATCTGTGTTTGCATTTTCCTAAAATTCTATAGTAGATAAATAAAGCAAAATCACCCTTTCCCTGTGCCAAACCTGAGCACCTGAAGAGATACTGTACCAGGAAAATAATAGTGTCTTGGTTTTACTTCTGGTTCTATAGTAACATTTCCTAAAACTAAAATTGATAGCATTTAAATTTAAGAACAAAAGACAGATTAATCATAGTTCGAATAGGACATGAGCTCCTTTGAAATTCTTACTACAGTTGCTCAGCCCTTGTAAATCAGCTCTTGATTTTTGAAATGTTTATTACTCCCTCCAACCTAGACACAGGCTCAAAAGAATTGTTTTTAATAACAACAGTAGTAATTTCAACACAGTCCCCTTATTTCTCTCCATGCCTTCTTTTGAATTCAAAACAGAAACACAATAGATTTAAATAATGATTATTTTTTTTTACCTTCTTGGGATAACATTTCTATTAATATAGGAGAAAATAATCCTCAAAAAAAATATTTTGGTATTTAATTTATATGAAAACTATTTGGTCAGTTGTTTCCATGATTTTCTTCATGCAGACTTTAAATCTATTTAAGAGAACAAATATCCGTCCATGGTCAGTTGGTAGGGACCACCTTATATTCACATTGTACAGACCATCACACTGGCGTGGACCTTCCGTCTCTGATGTGCATCAGGTGGCACATGCGGTTGCATAGAATTTGTTAGCTCAGAACATTTGTCTCTTCATAACAAGAAGGCACTCTGACACAAACCACAATTTCTCATCTATTTAACGCCCTGCTCATACAGCCCATGTGAGATGACCACCCTCCCATGCAGGCCTATGGACAATATTTATCTCTTATCTCTGGAGAATATTGCCTGCTGCCATTTTGCAGTATCTGAAAGCCTTAGCATGATGTGGCTCATCCTTCAGAAAAGCATTCAAATAAGTGGGAAAAGGCCTCGTCAGCATACAACAAAACTCCAGGGTGTTGACTCTTGCACTGGCCACAACTAGATATGCCCAGAGAATGTGAGAAATTAAAAGCTAATAGCACTTCCAAAAAACACTTTTCTCACCTCCAACAAAGGGGACATCGTAAGACAAAGGTGATTATACCTGATAACTTTTGATGGGTTTTTTCCTAACGTGCCCAGTTGCTGTTGAAAGACACTAACTTTCACAAGATGCTGTAGCAAGGCATTTCACAGACTAATAACTGACTATTTGAAGAACACTTCACTTTTATTTACTTTGGTCCTACAATTTTCCAACTTCATTTCATTCCCCCAAGCCCTTGTATAGAAAGAGACTTTGGTCAGTGAGTATCCACCCTCTCAGTGTCACTCTTTATCCTACAGTCTCCTAAGTAGTCTTCCTCACTCATTTCTTTCCATCCACCAGTGTCTAGGTCCACTTTGTTCATTCTCATACAGAAAAATTGCTAGAGGAATCAACTGTATATGACCAGCAGGAAACAGGGGGACATATTTGCTGGGGTTGTTTCCCAGCATCTCATGTTTTTGGTCAAGACCACAGCTCCGAGTAGTTTCCTTTTCCTTTTTCCTGAGGGCTAGAGGAGCAGTTCCCACATGAGGCAATGCACCATGACACACAAGTGGAAGGGAAACACTGGGTTCAGGACTGTCAGGAGAGTAGTACAGCATCACTGAGTGTCACTCAGGATTCAGATGCTGCAGTAAGGATGCATCCCACTCTCAGTCACTGGGGAGGTGACCTGGGACAGAAGGGCTGTTGCTGAGCAGAGCATGGTAGTCCTAGCTCTATGTCCCTTGCATGCAGGCAGTGAGGTGCAGTGGAATTGGGATGGGGTGGCTCCAAGCTTATCTCAACCTCTTGGTGCTGTGCTCTTGCAGTGTTTATCTCCTGTTCATTAAAAGGCTGTTCCCTTGGCTCCTTTTCATGGCCTACTGAGGTATTATTGCTGGAGGACTTTCTTAGATAGGGAGAGTGAGACAGGGTGCACCTTATGGAAGGAGTTATTCTCTGTGTCACAATCACATTTTCCTGCCAGCAGAACTACTTGCATTTTTCAAGAAGAAACTGAGATTAAACTAACAAGTCTGTGGTGTGGACATCCAGGACCAGAGCCCTGAAAAGAAACAGAAAGAAAAACAACATAACAGTGAGGATGAGACATTTCAAATTTTCAAAATGCTACAGAAAGAGAAAATCAGACAGACTGGCACTTATATGACCTTTAAGCCAAGTATCTGTATGTGGCAAGATGTGTCTTCCTAAGACCAAAAAGGCATTGGCTTCTCTAGTGCCCTCACTAGCTCTCTGGCTTTTCCTAGGGAAAAGCTATCAATGAGCATATCTGTGCAGTTGTATTTTACATTTGCACCTTAATTTTGTCTACCTTCTATTATGTTTTTATTTCCTCTGCCTTTTGTCATCCTCACATTTTCAGAAACAAAATAGGAGACAGAAAACAGCTAAACACTCTTAACTGCACACACAGGATTAGGGCCACAAAACAAAACACAAATTTAAGAGCTGAATAAAATCCTATAAGAGGTCATATGATAATTTCTCTAGTGTGATTGCTCTTATTAAATGGGCAACGATTAATTTGTTTGGGTTTTTTCTAGGAAGAGTTTTCCCTACAGTTCTCAAGAATTAAATGTCAAAATGGCTGTGCAGGGAAGGAACCCTCCATTGGGTGTTGCCAAACAGGAGCATTTCATTGGCTGCTTCCAAGCCAGTTACTGTCAAATGCTTTGATGAAGGAACCACTGCATGCAAAACAGAAATCAAGAGGCTGAATGGCCACTACCGCCTTTTTTGCACCGAGGTTGCTTGTTTAAAGCAAGTTTCGGTCAAGAATAATTGAACTCAGTTCAAATTAAATTGTTGTTCCTTAGGTCTGTGAAATGAGGTAGATGATCACAGTCCACTTCCCATTAGCCTGTCTGCTTCGCTGAAACCACCTGCACAATTGAAACTAATTGGTGCTCTCAACAGCAGCAGCAACAGAGAGGATGCAATTAAATAGTAATGCATCATGAACTATATCCTCCCCTTAAAGACACGATACCTTTAGACACTTTTAGTGAGCAAGCTTTGTCTGGCTGGCACTTGGAGTGGGGCTGAATTTACACCAGTGGGCTGCCAGTCAAGATCCAGTCACAAGAAGAAATGTAAACCTATGCACAAATGAACATTAACAAGGATTCATTTATTCAGCTAGAATATAGGCAGGCCTGGAGCAGTGGAAAACACACACTCATTTGAGTTGAAGGGATCAAAGTGATATGAGCCCTAGAGCTACCAAAAGGCTATCAGACACAAATCTCATGAGGGACTCCAAAACTCCGTTTCCTCCAGGGACTCATCCAAAGTCAGTATAGTAGTAAAAAGCAAATAGCATTGACTCATACAGGATCATATTTAGAGCAGAGTGTACAGTGCTGCTGCTGGTAAGGGCAGCCTCTGACCAACAACTGAGCTGCTTTCACCTGTCAGTGGGAACCAGACTACAGAAGTCTGGTACACTTCTGGCAGAAACAGTTCCTCTTCTAAGCTCTCTCTGTCATTACTGAAAAGGATTTCTCCTAAAAACAAACTGCACCTTGGACTCGAGTACTTGTTCCAGCTTTCACTAAGCAGTTTTCTCATTCTCCCCACTGCTCACAGACTTCTGCTGCTGACTTGGCACATCATAGCTCTGTTAGGCAGCGCACATAGTTCTGTTCTAGCATCCTACCTCCATTTTCTTCCTTCCATGAAAAGGAGTGCTCTCTGAAGATTTCAGGATTCCTGCTGCTGCCCTCTGATTCCCTTTTCTCTCAACATACCTCCACCATTTCGTAATCCTACCACTGCCAGATCAGCTGGTGGTATAAGTGCTGTTGGTGTCCAGGACGCACAAACAACCTTTCTGTAACAAGAATAGCATTTTCCATTTGACTGGCTTATTCAGACAACTGTCTCATACAACCCAGCGTGAAACTTGGGGCATGTAGAGCTTGGCGAGGTGTCCTGGTTTTGACTGGGATAAGGTTAATTTTCTTCTTAGTAGCTGGTACAGTTCTCTGTTTTGGATTTAGTATGAGCTTAATGTTGATGATGTTTTAGTTGTTGCTAAGTAGCGTTTCCTCTAAATCAAGTATTTTTCAGCTTCCCATGCTCTGCCAGTGAGCAGGTGCACAAGAAGCTGGGAGGGAACATAGCCAGGATAGGTGACCTGAACCAGTCAAAGGAATATTCCATACAGAACATCATGTTCAATATACAAATGGGGAGGGAGCTGGCCAGAAGGGGATGATCCCTGCATGAGGACTGGCTGGCCATTGGCCAGAAGGTGGAGAGCAAATATATTGTTCATCACTTGTTTTTCTTGAGTTTCACTCATTTTCTCCCTCTCCTTTTCATTAGAAGAATTATTATTATTATTATTGTTTTAAACAAAATTATTATTGTTGTTGTTGTTCTTATCACTATTATTATTAAATTTTACTATATTTCCATTATTAAAGTGTTCCTATCTCAACTCAGGAGTTTTATCTTTTTCCAGTTCTCCTCCCTATCCTGCCAGAGGGGGAGTGAGTGAGTAGCTCTGTAGTACTTAGATGCTGCCTTGGATTAAAGCAAGACAAGAGGGAAGGTGACTGGGGCCTGCATGAAGTTTGTCCTCTGCTGTCATTAGTCAAAAATGCTCAACTCTGGCCAGCTGGATTCATCTTGGTCTCTGCTGCACTGCTCCTCAAAGGGCAGTGTGTAAGAAAGGCATGGGCAAGTCATTCAAGGGCTGGATCTTAAGGAGTTTTTTTGTAGACTCATCAAAAAATGATGCTATTGGCTTTTACAGATGTATGAGCACCTGTGCTTCTCTGTTAGTCTTTTTAATATGAAAGTTTGTACTTTGAATTTCTACAGAGTGCTTTTTTTAGGACTGTAAAGTGATTAACAGGCACCAACAAAGAAAACTTCATACCACAGCTGGAGCAGAAGCAAAATTTTCTGCTTGAGTAGCTATTTTTCCTTCTCTCCAGGCCAGTTTGGAGTTCAGATCATCAACTCCAGAGCCAGGACTGAATGCCAGGCCTCCTTCCCTGCACTCTAACAAATATTAAACATTTGCTTTAGCCATATTTGATGCCTCAAAGGGATTGATGCTCTGCCACAGCAGAGAGAATCATTTACTCTATTGTTCTGCCTACAGATATGACAGTTCAAAGCACACTACTTTGTGCTTCTTCAGATTTTCCTGTGTTTGTTCAATAAAGAATTGCTACTCACTGACAACCTCTGTTCAATAACATAAAATATCTGTGACACAGCTGGAGCGATATCTGTTGATGTATCGACATGCACAAGCTATGAAGTAGTTCAAAACAAATTGTAAAAAGCAAATTCTGATTCCAAATAATGACTATGCAAAACAGCGTTTGCTCACAGACCACTGGTTTAAGATGCATCAGAGGTGTGGTGCTCTCTAGGATGCACATGAAGGCCAGATTTCTCAGAAGTGATTAGAGTGCACACCTGCTCCTGATGTGACTCTTGCAGTCAGATTTTCAGATGACTCATTTAGCAAACTGATGTGCTTTGAAAGTCCAGCCTTGGTTATGGAAGATAAATTGATTTTAAGCCCCCAGTCTTTTTTATGAAAAGCAAAAGTCAAAGGTCAACTGCAAATTGCTTTTCCTTAAAAAGAAAGAAAATTCTTCACTTCTGAAGAGATGGTGCATTAAGCACCTGTGAACTTTCCCTCACATGCACACCCTGATTACACTAGAATAGAGAAATGTTTAAACTCATGAGTCTTCTGAAGCATAATTCTGCTCCTAATTATTGTGCATTTTAAAAATTTTGTGTAGGAAAAAAAGCCATCAAAAACAGAAAAATAAAAACATGAAAAAATTTCCTAGGTTTACCCATGAAAAGTCCCCCACATTAATTAAAAGTGAATGTCTAAAAAATAGGTCTAAAATGCATCCAGTCTACAACTGAATGCTCATGCATCTTTATTTCCTCAGTCTTTATTTCTTTAGACCTTAACATGATTTTCTTTTCAGCTGAGAGTTTCTTTCATCTGCCCTGTAGTAAGTGTAGAGGGTATCCTCTTGGTGATTGTTTAGGTGCTGGCAAAGACCTAAACAATGGCATCAACAGCGCAAGTATGAGTCAGCTGTGGCGATGCTCCTGCTATTTGGAGTTTTGCATAAGGAGCTACTGCTGATTTATTTCTTAAGGGTCATCAAACATAGAGTCTGTAAGCAATAATAACTTTCTTACAGCTCTCCATTCCGGAAGCAGTGCAGAAAAAGAAAGAAGCAGTATTACAGATGTATTGTTCATTTCTTTCTTGGATTGCTTTATGGAGTAAAATCTTCCTTCTACCGTGGTTACCAAAATATTTTTCCCCAATCAACAGATCTGTGTCTGCAGTATAATCAGGTCAGAAGTTATCTTTACTGTTATTTCAATTTTAAAAATAAAAATACTCCTGGACAGGCACATTTATACTAGCAATGCAAAAATTTATTTTTACAAGACTCCTACGTTCTTGGTTTGCATCTCACAACAGAAATGAACGAAAAGAAAATTTTATGTACTACTAAGACTTAGAAAACTGTTGAAGGCAAATACATTCCACTCAAATGTAGCTTTATTTGGGATCTTGCTAGAAGATCATACATCACTTTGCAACTATATTTGCAGACATCGTGAACTTCTTAAACAAAGAACAAAACTACATTATGCGATCTTGAGCATCCCGATACCCACGTTTAATGAATATATATACAGTATTATTCAAATCTTTCCTACTTCGACTAGGTTCCTCTTTTAAGAAAAATACACTGAAATCCAATTGTTCTTTTAAAGAACTCAACAGACACTGTAGCAAAAAAAACCCTGATCAACTGTTTCAATTTACAGAGCACACAGTAAAACCATTAGAAGATAAAGCTATGTGTCTTTATAATAATAAATTAATTAAATCACCCAGAACAAATAACACCAGCTACTCCATAGATAAATATAGAAACTTGGAAATATAAAGGAGAAAGTATTTCAACCTAAAATAAAATAAACAGTAAGAGGCAGTGAAATGTCGTCTTAGACTCAAAAGCCTTATGTTACCCATTTATTTTGTATGGAGTCCATTTATTTTTCTCTCATGCTCTTCCCTCTATGCACTCAGTGCATACTAAACAGTATAACATGAACTGCATCATGGTGCATTTAAACTTGATGGTGCCTAAGCTTACCTGTGATTTTTAGAGACAAGGGTTATATTCAGTTTGGGAAAATTCTCTCTCCATTCCCTCTCCTCTCATTAGCATCTAAAATGTCATTTGTGAGTTGGCTTTCCCTCCAGTTTATTGACCATTCTTGTGGTAAAAGGAAGAAAGCTGAAAGATAATTAGATTTTGAGTCTGGGTGAGTAATTTAAAGAGCTTTACAAGTCTGACTCCAGGATATATTTTATGTCACCCTCAGCTTTGTTCATTCAGTATAAAAGGCTGCATATTACAAGACAGGATGGCTCAACTTCACAGAGTTATGGAAGGGCATGGAGGTGACATACTCAGAGTTTGATTATGTTAGCCTTAATTTGAGTTCCATCATCATAAGTAAGAGTACCTCAACATATTTAAAGTTGAAAAAACTGATCTTTCAGTAAGCAAAAGCAATTAATTGCTTACAAAAGATGCTAGCTAAATGAAACCAATAGTAAAAAAACCATTTATACCAGGAAACGTCCACTTCAAGAAACACAAACCAAAATAAAGCAAAGCAAAGCGCCTCATCTTGTCAAAGCATACTGTGGAAAGAACACATTTCCAATTTTGTCACAAAAAAAGTAACAATTTACACAAAAAACACCCAAATTTTTTTATAAAATGTTATTTACCATGAAACCATGAGGGTTAGCATATCTTCTTTGCACCTGCAACAAATAGAAGGCAAAATAGCAGAAAACCAACATTTTTGGCATAGAAAATGGTTACCCAGAAAAGCAGTGTTTTTCTGAGAAACATGGTGTTGTGTGCAAAAAGTTCCTGCTGATCTAAATTTGACCATGGCTTGCAGATGCCATATTCTCAGGTAGTGAGTCTGTTTAAGGAAGCTGCAAACTAATAAATCCCCCTCAATCCCCTTTTCCTAGTTATGTACCTTTACCTCAAATATTTTTTCACATTCCTCAAAGCTTTCATTTTTTTCTATGCTTATTAACTAAGGCCTTCAATCTTGTCTTAGTAATTCTTCAAAATTTGTAATGCTCTCTACACCCTCTAGACCTTTCATGTCATTATTCTCAGTTCTCTCAGGTCTTCTAGTAACAAAAAAGCATGATTCACCTCTTTAAAGTTTAGCTATGCAAAAGTTCAACTGTCTAAATCCTGACACCCTTGAGTCACTCTGTAGAAACAGACAGATCCAAAAGGTGATGTGACTGCTCTTAAGACAGCCAGCTTATTTTGATGTTAATTAACGTCTAAACAGATAAAATCAGGCAAGATGGATACTACTGACGAGGCCTATATTTTACCAGATCCAGCCCTTCACCCTTTTTGCACGCCATATTTGCAATTCCAGTTAAACACTGGCACTATAAACCCACTGTAGGGGAAGTTAGATGCAAATATGTTTACTTCATTTACTTGGAGTACTTTTATGATGCACTTTTTTTGTATAAATAGCTCAAATTTCATTGCCTTGTTTTACTTTGATATTGGATTACATTCATGTCTAATTTGCTGTCTCCTTTAGCTTTACTCTCTTTCTATCCCACTTAATATATGTTTTCCAGTTTATTTTCTTCGTCATGCTTTAATTCTCATTTCTGCCATCTGAAACTCCTTTTACTGTGTTGGAGCCCTTAGGCCTTATTTTCCTTCTCTCCCTTATATCGCTTACAATATAGTTCATGTCCTTGAAAACACATTGAAAGAATTATATATCTTGATCTTCTGTCCAAACTAGATTTTCCCCTAATCAAGAAATTATATAGGTTTGGCAAAGTACTCAAATGTTGTTGTTGGAAAGTGAAGCTTTTGATGGAAATAGTGATCAAAACCTCTTTAACTGAAATTCATCACATATATCACAGGCAAGCAGAGCTGGGCAAAACATTTGTGAATGGTTCTAATTCCAATTTATTTTTCACCAGCAGACTGGTTTATTTGCTGTAATATGCTAAAATTTCTGTGGACAGCTGGAATGTGTGTTTGGACAGCCTTTGCACTGTAAAGTTCATTTCTGCAGTGGGGAATAGGAGAAGTCATTTTCCTCACCCTGAAGAATAAAATCTTAAGCCAAAACAGTGAAGAAGATCAGATTTGAGGAAACCTAGTGGGGCGAAAAGCAGAGTTCATCGTAGCAAAGTCTGTTGGACAAAACTATACATGTTTGCTGCCATGTCAGAGTTCTTTGACAAATCTGAAGAAAAAGAAGTCAGAATTATTTCCTATTGCATTCACAATTTCATGATATTTAATGGGTGAACACTATGAAAAACACCAGGAGTACTATGAATTGTAATTTCATCATGGGATCACCACACACTTGCAATACATAACACACAGATATGAGAACTGGAAATTATAACTATTGGCAGTGTTGCTGGTTAGCTGCGGACCTCAGGTGAACAGACAGTGGGTGGCATTTAACACACTGCCTACAGTATTTCACAAAAGGGTGAGAACTGACTTTATGAGTAGCGGTTCTGTGGGTTTTTTAAATTTGAACTTCAAAACACTGCTAAAGGCAGGTGTCATAAGCAAGTACCATGTAATTTTGTCCTTTTAGTTTTATTATTGGACTTCATGGGATCCTTGTTCTTAGGAACAAAGGCTTAACCACAGAGAAACACCAAAATACCTCTTTTCTCCACTCTTGCATCAGAATCAAAGGCAAAGCTTCCATTTCAGGTGTCTCCTTTCACCTATATAGTTGTATAGTGAGGTGGAGAGTACCAATGTGAAGAAAGATGAAGGTGAACATGAAGCAAAAAGTCCATAAGAAAATGGTTGCAGAATTATGAAATTAAGGAATTCAAATTACTTGTTATCTTCCTTTCTTAAGAGTAACTTTTATTTTCTTAAGAAATGGAATTTAAACATTCTATTTAAAATAAGTAAGATAATTACTCTATTTGAGAACAAAGAATGGGAGAAATCAGACATATCACAGAGTTCATTTTCTCAAATTTTAGGCAGCCATGCCACAGCTCTCTGGGTTGAGAGGAGTGTGAAAACATCTATACCAAGTAATAAAGGATAAAAAGTCTTCCCAACACTCCATCAGAAAGTCAGGCCTGAGCCATGCCCTAGGTAAAAGCAGGAAGAATCTTGCTAATACCACAGGCCCCTGTGCTTTAGTTACTAAATAAAACTCAGGGAGAGTGCTAAGATAGACACAGACTGAAAGACTGCTGCTAATTTAAATTCAGGAAAGAATTTTCTCCTGAGCTCATACCTGGCAACAGGTTTTACACAGACTGTGTGATCAGGGCACAGCAACCAGACATGTAAGGATGTAATGCCGTTAAAGGTACAATTTCACCCCATCTGTGTTCACCTTCAAGGCTTCAGAGGACAGTGAATGAAGACCCTAGAGGCCAAATACAGATCACAATAGGAAACTGATAGCTTTTTTCTAACCAGTGCTGAAGAGAAACTCAGCAGCATGGACATGATTATATGATTTTCTGGCAATAGCACTTCTAAGGGACCTCTTTGGGAATACTGGCACACCACGTATCTGAAAACTGTCACTGCAAACTTGTGCCCTGGGACAAAATCACTTCTCAGGATCCTGTGGCAAATCTCACTCTGAGAAATGTCCTATTTAATTATGTGATCCCTTTCCAAAGCATATCAAATTACTTATAAAACAGTTTAAATTACTTAGTTCCCTCCCTCTTTTGTCAGACAGTTCCATAAACATGTTTCTTGGATGGATAAGGAATCTTCTTCCAATTTCCCCTCTAAATTTATTCATGGCCAATTTATAATCATTTGATCTTTTGCCAATACCATCCTTTAACTTAAATAATAATTCTCCTTCCTTAATATTTACCTCCGTAGCATGTCATTCATTCATTTAATTGACTTAGTTGAAAATAATCTTAATAAATGGGAAAATGTTGTAGCTATAAAATGAAAATGCACTATGATGACCTTTACTAAAGTCTGGCACTAACCTGATTTTATTAAGTATCAGAAACATTATAATAGATATTAAAATGTAGTGATATTCCCACATTATGCAAATCTATCTGAACTCATTTAAATTCTTTTTGTCTTTACTCTTCCACCTTTTTCTACACAGTTGACTTTCCCAAATGAAGAAGTTTCAGTATTAAGAGTTGATTTTTAGAAAAGTATTTGCATATTTGTGTCTGCAAATAAAAGATGGGAAAATATATGTTCAGAAAGTTCAATGGCTTATGTAACTGATCAGCTCTTTCTGCAGTGTGTCTTTCAGGTAATAATTATTACAGTTGTCTCTACAAATTAGTTGCTTTGAGGTACACGCATTTTGCCCCTACTCAGAAGAGAAATTGAAATCTGGACCATACAATTAATAAGTCTGCCCTAATCTGCCAATGCTATTAATACGTTCAATAGATTAAATACTCATCAGCAAACTACTGAATTTCTGCTTTTTGCTTTCCTGTGGTTACTACACCTACACTGAAAAATTTTGCATTACCTGTACAGCGAGCTTAGTGTACCATATGTCTGACCTGTGCTTTTTTATATGAGTACTGTCAAGTTTGCCTATAATAGTTTATAGGAATAATACCATGTCATAGGTTTCAAGTGTGCTAAAAACTGGCCAGGAATTTTTCTTCCCTTCCCCCTGCCTGCTGCTGTGAGGGAGGTTTGAATGGACAATTAACAACATAAAGAAATTGGCCAAAGACCTGACATTCCAACTTGATGGCCCTTGGAAAGTGTGTGGGGAGGTGGGAGGAGTGTCTTTTGCTTTTTTGGTTTTATCCCTCTCCGGGAGAGGAAGGGGTGAGGTTTTTGTTACGGGGGACAGAAGCAAAGTGTGGGTTGAAAAAGAAGCTCCGGAGTTTCTGTCTTTGCTTTCAGTCTGATTACCTGGCTGCGGTTTCTTCTTATGCACACCATCGAAAGAAGGGACAATTATACCACCACCACAACAGACTGTGTGAGTTTTCTTGGGAACGAACCTTTGTTTTTCTTCCCTCCCAACCCCCCTTCCTCGGGGGTGGAGATCTCCATCCCCGGGCCCCTCCTGCAAACCCGGGGCCCTGCACAGCGACCGCCTGATCCAACAGCGCCCCCTGCTGGCTAGCACAGAGCACTGCAGGCTCTGCTCCTCCAGCGATCCAACAGCGCCCCCTGCTGACTGTGGTTAGATTTGGGCCAAAAGCACAAACTGAACTGTTTACTTTTTTTTAAGGGAATTTTTGAGTATAGGATTATTGTTTGGTGGGGTTTGTTTTCTCTGTGTTTTTTTGTTGTTGTTGTTTTGCCAGTACAAATAGATCTTTTAATAAAGGGCTGTTATTTTTCTTTTCTCCACACTTTCTCGATTGGGGCCTCTTAATTTCAGATTTACAATTGCTTAGAGGGAGGAGTCTTTTTGGTTTTTCCTCATAACTCATCCTCCTTAGCAAAACACTTCTGTCTCATTAAACTGAGACATACCAGTAAAACTGTTTGGTGAAAAGATTTATTCTTTTGACTCAGAGGACTAGAAAACCTGGATTTTATTATGCTATGAACTGATGAAAAAGACCAGGATTTTCTTACAAATGTCATATCCTTAAGACCATTGTTTGATCTGGAGTCAAAACAGAAATATGTATGGTCAAGAAATTCTGACCACATCACAGCCTTTGACTGTAGCATTGTTCTTTGTACTGAGAGAAGAAGGATATGTGTATTAAGACAACAAAACTCATTTATCAACCTACATGACCTCTAGGATGTCTTCACAGACTCACCATGGTTGAGGTTGGAAAGGATCTCTATTGGTCATCTGGTCCAAATCCTTGCTCAAGCAGGACCACCTAATGTAGGTTGCCCAGGGCTAAGTCCAGACAGCTTTTTAATATCTCCAAGGGTGGACATTCCACAGCATGCTTGATCACCCTCACAGTAAAAAAGTGTTTCTTGTCTTTCACTTTGTGCCCTTTGTTTGTTGTCCAGACATCAAGTTGGGACAGAGCATCCTCTTTGCAACCATGTGATCTGTAGCAGGTGTGAGGAAGAGACACTTCTGACTCTTTTTGCTGCTGGTAAAAGGCATGCTCTTCCCCGTATGCAAGTTTCCAGCTTTCTCCATGGGCATGTTTCTGCAAGCTACATGTGTGAGGCTGAACATTACACTGCACCACCGCGCAGGGTTGCTGACCACGTGTCCTTGGAGCTGTACTGAGATGTGTTCATTGTATCTAGCAGGCAATTTCTTCCTAGACTGTAAACCATACAGAAAATTGGAACTTGCCACCTTTTAGTGACAGAAAACATCCATGAAGGGAAAAAAAGATGTGTTTTCAAATGGAAGAGTTTATTATAAAGGACAAAATATTAACCCATGTGATCCTCTAGCAAAGAAAATATCACTATCTATTCCAAGTGGTGAAATTGTTAGGTACATAATATCATAAGGGTAAGTAAACTGCTGTGGTATCAGCTGAGTTTTCTTCTTTTACATCCTATAGTTTCTCTTTGACAATAGAGAAGGAGTGGATAACTTGCACTTCAGCACGGAGATTGCCTGTGTAGTCCTGTACTTCCGCCCAATCTTTTTACAGACACCCTAAGCTATTATTATTAATCTACTGCAGCATGGTATTTTCAGCTATTAAACATCAAACTGCAACCTCACAACCATAAATAGGTGGTTTCAATAATCAAGTTTTGTTCATAAGTGAAACTATTTATAAAGAGACTATTTATTGATAGGTAAATCCATATTCCTTTATTTAGATGAAAAAGTATTTTGTGAATTAATAAAAATTACTCTACTAATTTCCACAAAACCTTTAGGCTGTTAAATCCTTAACTCCCATAACAGTAAGCGTTCTGAACTTCAGAAAAGCTATACAGTGGCTTAGTTACTCATGGGTTTTCCTCAGCCACAAACAAACAATCAAATCACAGCCCTGAAATGTGTACAATGTATTATAGCTGTTGTGCATATTCATTCATCCACATTTGGTAAAATGTGCAAAGCATTGTACAGTATGTTAAAAATTATCTGTATTGACTTCCCCTCATTGCTCAAGCCATGAGGCATTCAAGATTTCCAAGATTTCTTGTGAAACAGTGTTGTACTTGAAGCTTTACCATCCTACAGGGATTTTACAGTCATTTGTCTGCATTTATAGCAGTATCACTTCTGCACATAAAAATATTGTCCTTAGCTGCCCTGAGAAATAAATATTTAACTGATGAGATTTGCAGTATAGCTCTTTATCCTGTGGAATCCCAAAGTGCTTAATGCATTTCTATATATTCTGCGTAACATCATGAATCAGCTTTATTTGGACATAAAATGGCATTGTGGATTCCTGTGTTTTCCTTGAAGCACAGTAATTCTCTACTTTTTTCAATAATCATCATGTCCTTTCTGAAATTCCTTCTTTTCTAACTTCTCAGGCTCAGGTTCTTGCTTGTTAGGTGGGAAATGGGAGCTATTTTTCAACCCATGACACCACCCTTGGAGGAACCCTGGCCCCACTCTGAGAGCTACTCTCTATGAATATCTCAGGGCACATTCCCAATAATCATTTGTGTAATTGCTGCAGGAGACCATACTGTTTATTATTTTTCAAAGAAAATGTCAGCCATAATCATCCAGAGTATTATCAAGCTGTCATGTTTGCAACATGTTGTGAAAATAAATATTTTTATATTACCATTGCTTGGTATTCAAGTCAAGTAATAATACTAACATTTTCTTTGAAATCTCCATGGAATTATTCTGTTTTGTTATGATTCAGATCAATTGTATTGCATACAAATTAAACTCTTAAGCATTTTGTTGAAGAGGCTAACAAAATCTTTTTTGTTGTAGCTTGATAATTCCTTTCTTCATATGATGCTTTCACATAGGAAGAATGCTTTAAAAACTCATCAAGTTCTGAAAATGCACAATGGAAATATTCTTAATGCTTTTGAGGCCAAAAGAGAACAAGCATCATAAAACAATCTTTCTACACTTGGGATACACATCTTCAATCTACCTTACGCATATTCAAATCACAGTAAGATACTCAAGACAAAGAAAAATATCTCAATTACAGATATTTTCCTTGCCATCAAATCTTTTAGGAGTAAAACCTGACAAAATAAAAGAGCCCCCAGTCTATCCTCTACCTATGTTAATTCTTGGTTTGCTTCCTTTTTTTTTGCTAGGTCCAAGATGTTTTTGTTCAATATAACTATTCTTTACACTCTCCAACATATTGTTCCAGCACATCTACTTTGGCAGGTACTGGTTCTGCCTTTTTAGCAAGGCCTTCAGCTTTCACATCATACAGAAAAACTGAAATAACACTTCAGTTGAAGATTTACAGTTTAGTCTTTAAATAGTAGATTTTCACTGACCAAATGTCCCTCTAGCATGAGCAATCAGTGCAACTGCTGCTTTACCAGTTCATAACGTTGATTTCCTACTAGATATCCTCATTGACACATGCCATTAGCAGGGTACACTAATTAATTCAGCTCTTACAATCTTTTGCATTGTAATGGAATGCTTGAGCAAGGATATGATGGATTCTCATCAGACTTTTTCATAATTAATGTTATCTTGTTTTAGATGCTAGACAGCCTTTTGGGTTTTGCCAGTGTGTCAACAAAATATAAAATGTCTGGTGCATTACTGTAGTGCCTTTAGTTGTCCAAGTTTTCTCATAATAAAGTTAGTGGCAAATCCAAACAAGAAAATTATTGCTCTCTCTCTTCTTGTCCACAGTCTCAATAATAATGGCTAAAGGTAACAAATTTCCACTGTTGTCAGTGGTAGTTTTGGCCCTCAAAAAATTACTAGGAGCAGCTCCATCTATGCTTCTAAAGATGCCAGAACTGGCCCTAGGAATATAGCACTGATTCCTTTGTATTTCTTCAGCTGAACCTGAAAGACAATGTCTAACACCAAAAACTGAGCAACATATGCTGTGCTATTTGAGTAATGCTTAAAAAAACAAAACCCATAATAAAAAGCCCACATAAAAATAAGATCCGTATAATCCATCTCTTTTTCTCATTAGAAAGTTCAGCTGTTTGTCACAATCCTTCTATATTTCTACACATTTTAATTCCAAGCTTCCTCATGGCATATGTTAAGGTTACACATGATGCTACTTTGGTGTTCTCAGTGGTGCTTTAACATATTGCTGAAGCTCAACTACTGTTCTGACCCTTTTATAGAGAGGAAAAAAAAAAAAAGGCAAGCAGAAATGTTGTTTTGAAGAGAAAGGCTGAAGTATTTGCTTTTAGCTTTATTTTAAAATTTGTTTTATTTTGAAGTATAACTTAATAATGTACCAGCATGGGGCTAACTGGATGGAAAGCATCTTGGCACAAAAGGACTGGCTGGTCCTCATGGACACCAGGATGAACGCGGACCAGCAATGTGCCCTTGCCGGGAGGCAGGCCAGCAGGCTTCTGAGCTGTTTGCCAGTTTTTTCTTGAAGATCCCAAAACTATTAGTTTACAGAAAATTCTTATTAAGGTACATTTTTTATAACACTACATTTTTCTAATTGACAGAGTATGTGTGACAAGTTTGAATAATATAACAGATTAATAAATATGAACTAAAAATCACCTGGTTTAGCATCCTACACAAAGATGTGCATTGCATATATAAGACCCCACCAAATATTGTCAGTTTTATTTTGTGGAACCATCATACGTTTTCTCACGGGCATCTTCACCTGGGTTTTTCACTGCTTTGAAGTGACTATAGAATTGCTAATACGTACCAAATTTCCAAAGTGCACACTGAGCAAGGACTTGCAAATAGGCACAGGGATAAGGGCAGGACACAATTTAGCGTAATATATAATTCTACTGTGAAATAAAGGATCTAATTTAGCAGAAAGGACATAGTCTGGATTTACCAGTGTAACTCTGTGTTAACAATATACTTCCTTCAAAATTCTAGAGACATAAAAAATAATAGAACTTTGCCCTTATATATATTCCTGTGTATCCACCTTCAACTGCATATTCTAGTCTTCCTCTCAGCTTCAGCTATGTAAGTTATGGGTTTAGGGGTGATGGAGAGAGTTATTAGATATTTTTTGTGTGAAAGAGGGTTAGAGAGCAATGAAACTGTAAGGAAAACTTAAACAGGAGATAAAACAACATTGACTTTCTTTGATGAACTGGTTTTATGCACTCCCACTATGGATGCAATTACAGTGCATTAGTACAAATTACCTTGATTTCCATGGGAAGTTTTGTGCCAGATTAAAAGGAAGGTAAAAAAAATAAATATTCTACTGTTACTGTGCAAATGTTTTGCCCTGCTCAGTTCCTTCATCTTGAGAAACAAAAATAGCCACTGATTTTCTTCTCCATAATAATACCATATATCTTATTAAACCCTCTGTAATTTGCTCCGTTCAATCTAGTTTTACCAAGACACTATTTCAATAGCACATTATTCATCATGGAAATCTCAGCTTATATTATTCCTTCTAGTGAAATATGTCATGACATGGCTTTAACTCAGGCATTTTCATTCTCATTACTTCTATACTTCACCAGTTTTTACACCTTGGATACCATCATGGTCTTAAACGCTTTCAGTGACAGCGTGAGAGAAACATAACAGTACCAGAGGTTGGATGAGCTGTAGCAAGACCTGGATCACTCCCCAATGAAATTACTTATTTTGAAATTTTGCTATGTATTTTTGTAAGGTTTCAGCGTAAAGCACTGTATCCTTTTCATCTCTTTAACTTCTCATTCACTAAGAGACATCATGGTGATATTTTTATATCTCTATATTAAGACAGTGTATTTGCACTGTAAAGGACTATTAACTAAATTTCACAATAATCTTTTCCTAAGCACCATTAACATAATTAAAAGCCTGTTAGCCAAGGCATTAGACCTTCAGCAGCACATAATAAATCGTAAGTCCGCAGCTGGTAGGAGACCCTTTCAAGAGAAACACTGCTCAGGAATACAACAGCTAGAACTGTGAAAATCTACTTGTTCATTGGTGGAGAACTTCCAGTGTCCATTAGAGAAAAACAAATGTCTGACTTAAATTTCTCCAAAAATGTGCTTAATAAAATATCATGCTTAGGAGCTGCACTTCCACCAGCTAGAGCTCCATCAAAATTTCTTAATTATTCTTTTAAAGACTGCTGCCTTAAAGGACATCATTTTGCTATAATAGCTATAAATTGGTTCATTAACTACCCTTCAGCAACAATTATTTGATATTACGGTGAACTATTCAGAGAAATTTTAAAGCAGAGAACAAAGATCTTTCTGGACATTAGGAAGTAGGTATGGCAAAAGCTATCACGTCCACCCATCTTGAGATACCTTGAGTAAATAATTTTGTAGTAGCTAGTACAGTTTCCTCAATAATTTTAAAATGAGTGCATTAGCCAACATCTATAATTCTTATGCTGGGTTCACCATGCAAGTTTTAAGTTTATGAATTTTAATTTCCTTCCCTTTCTTTTTAAAACACTACCACTGTTACAACAACATTAAAGGAACATAGCTCAAGACTTTTTTTCACGTACACCAGTGCCTTTTCTTATTTGTCTGGGGAACAAACTGCTGTTAGACCAAATTAACTCACATGGTGTGACACATTTCACTCAGCCTTTGCCACAAGAGCTGCCACAACAAAAGTTGTCCTACTTAGGAAATCAGTACAGAAACAAGCAGCATAATGGCAACATTATGGAAACATTAATAAACTGTCAACCACTTAGACCACTTTAGAAAAGTCTAGGGGCTACAGGGCTGCCAAAATGATTGCCACTATGTTGTCACAATGTACCAGAACAAAACAGTCAATACAGCCTTGTAAATTTGAGATGAACTTCACTGTCCATCATGAGTTTTCCAGTAGCCTCAGATCCTAACACTCCTGCAAGATAGAATTTGAAGAAACTATATGTATCAAAAAATATATAATTTGCCTTTACTTTCCCATTCATTAAAACAATCAATTCCTATGTCAATCCAAAATGAGCTGTTTCACATAAAAACTTTTTCTGTTCCTCTCCTGAGCTGTCATGTTCCTCCGTTGTATGCCTTTCATTTTTTTATCCTGGTTAAGCAGGATTTTTGAAAACAAAAAGTGAGCAAGCGAGGAAAACTACTAGATTTGCTAGGGCTTGTTTGGTTGGTTTGGTTGCTCATACACTGAGTGACTGCAAAAAAGGATGAATACAGAGAACAGCAACAAAATGAAGGTGAAAAGGTAGAAAATGCTACTTTGCTTTTTTAGTTGTTGCATTTTCTAAGGCAGTCACACTCTTGGTAACTGAATGCCATCATTTTGCTAGAAGTGTGGAAAGGAACAAGAAAATCTTCTGTTTCTAACCTCAGCTCAAGCCCCCTTATCCATATCCTGCACTATCACTGCTGTTGCCATGGGCTACTTAACACATCCACTTTACCTCTGGAGGCTTTGCCCCCTTTCTTCATTTCTCGGTTAGGAATAAAGCTTTAGCTTCAAACCTGCAAGTCTCTCCTCGAGATCACTTTTGTAACTATTGTGGACTCTGCAGTTGTGACAGCATCTAGGACAGCTGAGCAAATCCTAATCACAGCCCCCAAACACCATTGTAACAGCAAACATAACACATCCATGGACTAAGAACTGCATCCCAGGAAGCACATACAGCCAAGACAATACTGTAATTTACCTCACATTTGTGCTCCAATATTAAAAAAATTTACAAGACAGTTACAGATAAAGGGAAAACACAGTAGTCAGCAATCACATCTGAAAGGGAGTCAGGGCATAGCATGGCTCCCAACAGGCTGCAGAGCGAGGAGCATTGCACATTATTGGGACTGTGGATTTGCTAATATCTTTGACAAATTCATGCAGATCCTAGCTGTACAGACACATTGATGTTTGCAAACTCATATAAACCCAAATCTTTGTAAGTCAAGCTTCTTTGCTCTCAGAAATAAAGGTGAGATTTTAACACTTATAGGGAGTCAAGGAAGTAAAACTTTCTTCCCCTGTTTCTATATTTCGTAGTCTGAAAATCCCAACCATTTACTGTACTATCAGAAATCCTTCTTCAGGATAGAAATGGAGAATGTGAAGGAACAAAGTGTGTAACAGCAGATGATGCTCAAACAACCTGACACTGGATATTGAAACCCAAAGGGGCTGGTCCTCCAAGTTTGCTCACATGAAAACTACTGAGTTCAACACAAGATACTACAATAAGGTGATCTAAGGCATGTCTCCAGAGACACAAGGCTATGGAGCAGAAAATCCCCATGAAGAAGGGAAATCTTAGGAATAAACTTGTGTTTTGTGGATGTTTTTGAGAATTTCTTCTTCCATCCATCTTCCTGATACGCAGTTGTAAGTGCGGGAATTAATACATGCTCCATTCCATCTCTATGGATAAAAGCCAGATTTTTTTAGCCTATATTTTTAGTATAACAAAATGAACACACAGCTCTCCGATATCTGCCTTGTAAATAATCACAAAAGTACTCATTTCTCAGATTTCCATCACAAATATTTCTGTCACTTCAGTCCACTGATCTTCCCTGAAGACAAATAATTTGATCTAACAGGGAAAAGAAGTTGAACATAAACCAGAGTTCATGCACACAGGGGAAATCACTAAGGAAACCAAATTTATGATCACTGTACTGTAAATAAATAGCTTTTGGTACATGCTATAGAATGAAAATAAATACATCTGCTAGTTTGTTAACACTTATTGCAGAAGTAAATACAATGTAAACTAAAAAGGTAAATCCTCACTGAAAACAGAATATTACTTGCCATTAACATTCAGCAAATCTCTCTGTTGAAGTGACATTAAAATATTCTTGCACATCTTGACCTCTACTGATCTATCAAAGGGTTCTATAAATCATTATTTCATGATTCTATGGCTAGACCTTCCGTTTTGCTGATGTTATCTGTGGCTGAGATTGGGATCAGCTCCAAAGCAGAAGACTTTCACTGAAAGCAATTCCCAGCTGAACAGAGTAATACACAAAGGCAGTGAGAGGCTCTAAAAATGATCAGAACCAACACACTGAGCTGCAACTCTGAAGAGGCAGCAGGTCATGTAGGGTCTGATATATGAAGAGTAGATGCTGACTGTGTCAAAGAACAGAATTTCTGGGCAGGCCAATCCCTTGGGATGACAGCGGCCGTCACTCTGCTTCCACAGGACTGGGCTAACATGGAACAGGATGACTAACTCCCTCACCTCCAGGACCACACAGTTCCCTGACAGCAATGTACTTCTCCCTCAGCACCATGCTACTCTTCTTCGGTCTCTCTTTCCATGCGGAAAGGAGAGGTGATGTCACCTCTGTTTCAGAGGGCAATCACAGGCCCTTTTTCTACTGAGGGGGAGAGCAGGGGGTGAACTGTCTCCTTGTTCCCCATGCAGGTCCTAAAGCAGAGCCTGGAAATGGCACTGATGTGGGACCACAGCTTGAACACACACTGCTCTGGCAGTGCTTTGAGTCACCTCAAACTCTCTAAAAAGTCCTGGAAGAAGGGGTTCACTGTGTCCCAGAGAATTCATGCAATTACGTGAAAATTCATCTTTACGTAACAAAAAAAACCCACAACAATGTATAAAAAAATTTTAAGTTCTATCTTTTATGCTTGCACAATTTGAATATCATAAGGCAAAACTGCAGAATTCAATTTTCAAATGCTTTACCATAACATGACTTGGTGAGCAAACTCAGGTTTCGGAACATTTGGGTGTGCACATTGTAGACAACAGGGCAGTGGCTAGGAGTTTGCCACAGGGAAATCTGTGGTGGTATTACTGGAACAGAAAATTCGTAAGTGTGTAGGCAGTGCTGTGATGCTGTTAGAGGAAACCAGGAGCTCCCACAGACCAGTAAATGTGGCTGAAGGCGTTATCACCCCATCTGTCCACCCCCTTTTCTCTCCAAAGTCAGCCTTCCCGTAGCAGAGGCAAACCTACCTGCAGCTCAGCACGGATCGCTCTCGGCTCATCAGTGCTCCAAGCCGCAGAGCCATCTGAGTGCTGCAGTGACTGAGAGGATCACGGCGGCTCCTGGCACCCTGCTCCAGAGTAGCAGCTCCCGGCAGCATGGGGCAGAGGAGAGCTGAAAGCGGTAACACCTTGGATCACGGCTGCTCAGTCTGACAGAGCCCATCTGTCAAAGCCCAAAGTGAGAAAGAGGGAGACATTACAGAGGAACTGTGGTTGTATTAAGGGGAAGTGTAAAGTCACACTTGTAATTAGTTACTGTGCTCGGTATTTGTGCACAGTATCTGTAGCAGCATGTTCAATTAAAATTAAAGAAAATAAATCTCAGCTGGAGCTCTGCCTGGTAGGTGCCCAAGCAGGAAGTAGATTTGTATTGTCTGAACAATTTATGATTGTGAGCAATTAATAAAACAGATTTTTCTGTTGATTCTGTACTTTTCACTGATAATTATGGAACATTTTGGAGGTGAGGGGTTTCCAGTCTAATTGAAATAAATTTTTCACTCTAAACAAGCCAGAGGCAAAAATACCCTGTATCTTGTAAAATTTTAGGGAGAAGAGTGTTTACAAATTCATTGTTTCTCATCTATTTTGAGGTTTTTTGAAAGTACACATATTTTGAAGTCCCTACCCATTGCCACAATGGACAAATGAGATCCTTGCATAAAACACAGTGTTGACTGTCAGTCCACATTTTTAAACAACAGTGATCTGGTATGACGTAGAGCCTGGCATAAGCATTCCAGTTTTTCTACAAGAAATTTGCATGAACCTGGGTAAGCCACACCTCCGCTGTGAAGGTAAGGAGACACGGAAAGTCGATATAGCCCTTCCTTACCTTGGCAAAATGCTGAGACGAGAAAATATAGAGAGTGAATTCAGCTTCCCGTATATATATGTCTACAGTAATAAACTAAGCAAGGTCAAGACACAGGCCAAGTGGTGATCTGCAACTCTCCATTCAGTTAAGCAGTTATCACAGTCCCTAACTCTGGCTTTGCCTTTGCTGTCTGAAACATTGCCTGGGAAGGGCTCAGGTGTAGCAAGGGCAGGGACCTCTCAGTGTTGGCAGCCTGGGCATGGCAGTCCTGTTTTATGGGAAAAGGGGAGCAGGATTCCTTCTATCTGGACACAACATCATGCAGCACCAACTGGCCTCAAGACTGGAGACCTGCCCCTGCCTATTTTATTTATTACAGATGTAGCCTGTAAAACCCTCTGATAAAGGGACACGGCTTCTGGTTACAGACCATATAAAACTAGATTAATGTTGAGTCAAGCACACACTCTTGTTTGTCAGTTTGACCAGCAATTAGATCCACACAGTTTCTTGGCTGAAGTTTTCAGGACACAAATAATGTTTTGCAAGTACAGACATAGCCTTTGCAGGTCAGATTCTGTTGATGACCTAAAGCCCAACAGCATGACCTCCATCTCTCTAGCACTGTATGTGCTGCTGTGAGGACCTCTCCTCTCGGTGTGCTGCACATTGCTATGAGTCAGACAAACCAGACTACCAAGAGGTCCTGCAGAGCTGCAATCCAAACACATTGGACTGGGAAACACATGGACTGGGAAATCGTTTCTCTAGCAAACACCCAAGGAACAGGCTGTTGGAAGAACTTTTGGTGAAAGTTACAGTTGTATAACAAAACACTCCCCAAAGAGAGGAAGAGAAAACTGGTTAAAAAAATTCCTGATGGAAGATTCTGTCCTACTTAAATCAAAGCATTTTTGCAGCAATGTTTCTATCTGTAGATTTTACAAAAATAGTCTACTCGTTCCTTTTCGTTATAGCTGAAACATTTCATTTTGAGAAATTCAGAGCATTTTCTTTCACTGCTAGTGATAATGTGTTTTATTGCAGAGTATCTCAGAACTGACAGGCTGGGAGTTGCCTGAAGACAGCAACTGACTGTCCATTCCTCTGCTTTTTAGGTACAATCAACTTAAATAGAGCATCTCTGGCCGAGCTTTGTCTAAGCTAGCCGCACAAGGCTTTTTATCATGAGTTTCATCCTGCTTACCAGTCAAAAAGTTATTCTTAATATCTAACTTGAATTTACCTCATCATTTTGAAAATATTCTAGAAAAAATGTCACCAGTCAGTCCTCTCTACCTGAATATGTGTAGTAGGACAAATAACATCAAATCAAAGCTTTTGGTCCTTATTGAAACAAAACAGCCATGTTATATATATTTAAAAAAATGTAATCTTTCTATTCCCTAAACATTTTTTCAGGATGTTTTTCACAAGCAGGATCACAGTCAGGTGTTTATTTCAGTTGGACACTAAGCGATAATCAGAATTTACTGCAGAATGGTCTTCTTTGCTTCCAGCTGTGTTTTCCCTTCCTGATTAAATGTGCAGGACTACCTAAGAGCACATCTGCACATGTAAGCAGAGGCTATAGGGTGCTGTTACTTCACCTTTGTTTCAGCCAAAAAAAGTTTTGAGTGAGCTGTCAAATATGGCACAGGCTGAGCAGGGAAGTCAGATCAGGAGGGACCACAAGAAAAGACTGTTACAGAAAATTATTGAAGTATTCTTAAATCATGAAGACCTTATTACCATACCAAAAGTAAGGGCAGTGAGAACAGCAGGGAACTCTCTGCAAATAGACCTGAATCTTGGCATGGGGAGATTTGCTATTTATGTGCTTGCAATATAGGACAAAGCTGCCTTTTCAGGTATCTGCTGGGAATGCAACACTTCCCAAATTAATGAAAATCAAGAGTTAAGTTAAATGACATAATAAATTCCAGACATTGATTTTTATGTTAGGAGTCATCTTTATTCAAAACATAATGTATCATCCTAAATGTCACTCATTCAGTTATACTATTATAATGCTATTCCTTGGTGATGGCCAGGAAAAAGTTGTCCAGGGCATTCATCAACACTGTCACTATGTCATTTTTTTCTCTACTATGAAAACCTGACTGTAAGAAATCTTAGATATTGGTTGAGAGAAAAACTGGGAGACAGTTGTTACCAGTGCTGGTTCAGCTATGTGTTCTCCACTCCTCTGCTCTTCTGTTTGTTCAGACATAAGTCACCTCTAACAAGTAAAGGCAAATGAGAAGCTGTAGGGCCAGAATACCAGCAAGCAGTTCTGTAACTGGCACCCCTAAACCATGTTGATGGAGCACTGGGTGTATAACCACCAGATCCCAGAGGTGTGTAAAGAGTTTGCAAAATGGGGTTTAATAATGTGGAGGGCGCTGAACTTACGTCCCTTTCTCAGCTCTACCCCAGCTCAGCCTAGCCAGGGATATAAAGCAGACTCTGAGGGAAGACTGCCATCTACTGAGCTCCAGCCTTTCGCTGGGCTGTCCACAAGGCACAGCTATCTCAGCCTGGAAGCCCGACATGTTCCCATCAGCAGCCTTCACTGTCCACGGGAGATGGCTCTTCCCCTCTCTGGTCTTCCTTAAATACAATGAGAGCAAGTAGAAGTCTATAGGAATACCACAAAGTTACAGAAACAGAAATTGAATTTCTCTCGTCTTTCCTGTTTTAAAAATTACTATCTTATTTATATAGCAAGAAAAATAACAGCTAAGCATACCTTTAATGGTTGGATTGTTCTGGGGGTAATTATCTCCAACAACTAAATACACACATCATTCAGCAGCACTGCAAAGGAATCATTCTTCTTCATAAAGAGGAAGAAATTGATCTATCCTCTTCTAAGACTAGAAAGCATTACATCTGCTGAGCAACATCCCTATTCATCAGAGCAGTAACCTGCTGCTACATTATCTGGGCCACAAGGGTGCTACAGTATTTTTTCACTTCATTATAATAAATTAGCTGCTTTGCTATTAACATGCTTCATCTTTAAGAGAGATAGTCACCGGCTCCTAAAGAATCAGAGCCAGTCCATTACATACACTGTCCCAGAGTTCAATTAATTACTGCAGTGCCCAAGTATTTAAATGAAACTTCCTCCTTCAGATATGCCCCATCAACACAGAGTGGAATCAATAAGGCTCATTTCAAGCAATTTACCCACCATCTTCTATATTCCAGGCAGGACTTGCATTCATCTGGATACTTTTAGTTTTTCATATGTCTCTGACGTATTTTCCTGTCAAACCTTCCTGTTCCATGCTCATACAGATGAATGAACAGTGTCAAAATAATTTCAATCTGTTTTATCTTTGCAAGAATTTCAGAGCCGCAGATGAGAGGTAGAGGTGATTATCTAGGTCCATGAGGGCCATGGAACAAGGACAGCATCTTTTCTGATTGTCACAGACACACGTTAGTTTCTACTCAGCCTTCAGCCAGATCACCCTGAATAAGAGAAAATGACAATTTACTGCATCATCCCAACAGCCTTTATGGTCCTTTGCTCAGCCAAGGCAACAGTCTCCTCAGAGTCTTTGTGCCACCTGAATGATATAGGAAAAAAGCACATCTCATTTGCCTCACTACCTCAAATAACAGTGAGGAATTTGGGAAATGCAGTTGTAATTTGCCTGAATATCAGTTTGTTATTGTTTAGTTATTTCACCTCATTCCTTTATTCAGCAATTACAAAATATGCAGGAGATGAAGCCACTGAAATCATTTTTATCAGCAGTTTTAATCTGAAACAAAGGGGCATTAGGCAATAAAAGAGACAAACTGAAGTTTCTTAGCAGTCTGCTTGACTCACAGAGATCAGACTGAAGGAGACATCTGTTCCCAAGTGACTATTTAAGAATTAACCTTTAAAGAGGGCATTTGCTAGATCGAAAAGAAATGAGAATTCATTACTTCTAAAGATGTGGCCCGGACTTGTTCCTATTCTCCTGGCAAGGCATCGCTCCCTTGAAAAGCCTTCCTTTGACTTTCAGATGATTTGCTACCATTCAGTAATACCAATACGCTCAAACACACATTTACTAACAAGAGTTGTCTCTTGCCTCCAATCCAGGAGGCTGTCCTACAGACTTAATACAATTGCAGCTGAGCAAAAAGCTCATTTAAATTTCAACAGCCTGTGGTCACAACAAGGAACAAGCAATTTCAGGTTTCCAGGAATTTCTGGACAGGAAGCATGATACAGCTGCATAATTACATTACAGTAATATGTAAAATATGCAACTAACTGAGTATTTTAAATGATGCTTGCAACTCAAACTGATGCATCCACTTCATGCACAGCTTGATTGTCAAGATTTGTATCAATACCATGAAATGCAGCAGGTAAGAAGAGAGCTGCTCCTGTCTGTAATACTGTTTGAGTGCCACGGAGACATTGCCAAAAGGGTCTCTTTCCATTGCATTAATGTATGCATCCAATTACAGAGAGGATTTTTGTTTGTTTGTTCCAGCTGTAGAATGCAATGCAATACTTCTGCTCACACTGTTGTGTTCATGTTTAGTGCGGGGGAGAAAGGCTTTCTGGAAAGAGACTCCAAATTCAGCTAGAAGAAAATACTGCCTTCATATCTCAAGTAAGCATCTACATTGTGCAGTTAAGGTTACGCTAAACTGACTTTTTTTTCCTGTTAAATTTCAAATAAGAAACTCTACAGTCTTATTTTCCACTGCTTTTTGTGTCTTCCATTTTCTCTGCTATGAAAATAGATTTTTATTTCTTGAACTCCTTCACAAACTCCAGCACGCAAAGGGTTGAATATTGATTTTAATCAGAATGCACTCCGTAGTAGACCCTGGTCTTGCAAAGAGATCAGTACAAAAACGTCCTTGCGCTTGTGGCAAAATAAGATACCTCTTTCAGAGAGAGATTAGCTGAGTATTCTTCTCCTTTATTTTAGAGAACTGGCTCTTTTTGGACTAGGAAACAAAAGTGCATAAATGCATTTCCAGGACATTGACTTCCTTGCAATTTTGTACGGAAGAGAACAGTGCACCTAATTTGTGAGATCATCCTTGTCCTGTAACAATGAGATGTTTTCTAGGCAAAATTCTTCACCTCAAAAAGGTATGCTTGATTGAGAGATTTGGTTTCTTTCTGTTCCTATGTTGGAGCTGTGAGGCACAGAAATTCCCACAAACCCAACAGCTATGGGAAAGAGAGGCAAGGAAATCTCATTTCTTTCTTATCTACAACTTGCTCCAATGACAGAAAGCTGAAAGTGAATTAAAGGGAAACAAAGGGAAAGTCCATCCTGTGGGATGTCGAATGCTTTTCCCTCCAGTAGGTTCCTGGGGAAATAAGGATGCTCAGCAGCTCATACTTTTCTCGATTTTTCTGCAGTTCATGTGTGGAACTTTTTAAAAAAGAACACACCTTTTGCAAGCTAGTTGTATCAGCCCAGGACCTTTCCCGAGAATGAGCTTCACTCTGAAAAAACAGTCACAAAACGCCCACTGTTCATCAGTCTCTACACACAGTGGGGTGGACTGAGAACAGAATGTCAGATTTAATTTTAAATGTGTCTGATTTTTGTTTCTCATATCATATTTTCTTAGCTATTTTTACAGGATTCTTTTGACTTTTCTTGTGCTAGTGCCCTGATTTTTAATTTCTTTAATTCTCTTTAGGATACATGTGAGCTGATACAGTCATATCATAATGTCAAGTATTTCCAAATAAATAAGTATTTATGAACTTCAAAAAATTGAATTATGCAAATGAAGTTCAATAAATTGTGAAAAGATGCATTATCCTCCACACTGTATTGTGTGCATCTTCTTAAAAAAAATTCTTTTCAACTGATTTTCTGAGCTTGATAGAGCATAACACTTCCACTGGAGCCATCATAATTTAATTACATGGCACTATATGTACTCCAAGTACTTCTAAAATGGGTAGAATTTGCAATGGAAATGCATATCAAAATAGCTACATGACCTGTGAAATAGCCAGTTTTCAGAACTAGATAGTAATCCCATCCAGAAAACATAAAAAATTTTCTAAAAAAATCCCAAGGAAACAAACAAACAAACAAACAAATCATCATTTGTACACATTATGCTGAAAGACCAGGACCCAGCACATGCAGGGCCAACCATCATCGGCCTCATTAGTCTGAAGGGACTGGGCTGCCTGCAATCTGCATTGCACTGAGTCCCATAATAAGATCATTCATTGTTTTACAAGGGAAGAGGAATTTCAACCAGTAGGAATGTGGATTTTAAAAATACGGAACATTTTAGAAAGACATATGTACTGATTTTAATGGCAATGCTGAGGTGGAATGAATTTGGGAAACATTCGGAGTAGAGCATATTTTTTAAATTAGAAAAAACAGTAAAATCAAGACTATTATAAAATAAATAGTATATGTGCTATAAATACATGCACACCACCCATACCCTTCAAAACACAGAGCTACCAGCCTATTTTAAACCAAGGCATGTGCCTGATTTCTTCCTTAAAGTAGTTCCATTTTTAGAAGAGATCTGAGCACTGTTTTACCAACTTCAGCAAAGAAGCTGAGAATAGGCAAAGTAACCTTTTACTCTGGAATATGCAGGCCATTATGCATCTTCTTTAAAAATTTAATTACATAAAAAAAAATCTTAGCTAATCAAACTCATACAGGAAGTCTGTGCGGGGTGACTCATGCCTTCCTCTGCATTGTGCTGGCAGAAAACAGAGCTGGTGGAGGCAATGCCTTCCCTGTTTGAGTGCAATGCACTCATCTGGCAGCTGCAGTGGACTCCAGCCACCCCAATTTCTGGCAGGGGAACAGGCAGGGTGTGCCAGGACCATGCTTTACACGAGCCAAGGGAAGAACTGCAGCAAGAAGTAGTTAGGATTTTCTACAGGGCACAGATCCTGCTATCTACACCTCTTCTCTTAGTACCCACTAGATGCTTTTTCCTGGCAGAAGTTGAATGCCTCATATAGCCTTGCTCGTTTCGATGCAGATTCTAAAAGGCATATATTAGGCTTGTATGTATAATAGATAAAAAAAAAGACCTTCATTATCAGATTACGGTTGCCATGATAATCACGGTCCTCAATTATACAACTGTATATAAAATACTACCTGATGCTTCAAGAGTAACATTTTTCAACATTAAATTAAACTTGCTAAAAATACAGTATCCTTCCTGCAACTTCTCTTTGTATGTCAGAAGAGTAATGTTGTATTTATAGCAAAGATGATACTTCTGTTAAATCTTTCAATTAGCTAGGGACTGAGATAATTGGCAAAATTCTTTTCACTGCTATTTAGTCAGCTGGCTTTAAACCACAGTTAAACTTTACAAGTGTTTCTTTCCCACCCTACTTTTGTTTGATGTCATTATATCTGTCAATCTTGAACAGGAAGATGCACAGAGAATTAAAAATGTCTGTTTGTCTGATCATTCTGAAACTCACCATGGTGGCAAGTATAAGGAATGGGGGAAGGCATCTAAGAAAAAAAACATTACAGTTATGACTGCTAGAGGATCAGATCTGTTAAATTTCACCATGGTAGGTTATTGACCTTCAGTTATCCTCACTGCACTCTTTCCCATCTATTAGTTCACAGAGTAAAATATGTCCCCATAGCACAGGCACTCAATGTAAGGTCACCTGTCTACAGAGAAGAGTTTACCTGGAGATGCAGGACTATGCAAGGACATTACCTGGAGAAGAAGACCATTTTGTCTCTGCCAGATGTTCCCAGGATCAGTGGCTGACAAAGGGGTAATGCAGAATGTTTAAACTTGTCAGATGAGGTCTACCAGGATTTTCTGTCTCTGATGTCATATTTACAGTGGAATTCATAGCAGTGTCAAGGTCTGTTTCTTGGTAAATACCTTGCAGGATAAAGGGTTTGGATAGATTTTTACAATTGTAAATCAAAAAAGGTACAAAAATGGGTGCATGATTTTTCACTGATTATTATTCTGGGCTATCGAATCTCCTGAAATGCAGCTGCTTGATCAGCCATTTTTAGTCTAAACACTTCTGGAAATAGCATGGGAAAGCATTTTACATTTTCACATAACAGTGATTGTAAGGGAAAATGTTGACCTTTTTCCTCCAAAATGATATGCAGAATGGGATCCATCTCATCTGGTTTTAGCCCCCTCAAAATTAGGCATTTACTTTACATAAGGTATATGTTCATGGCCTAACCAACAGAAAGACTGAAGAACTTCCAGAGAATCTCCCATCCTAAAATAATTGGCAAAGATGACTAGTGCAGAGTGAGCTGATTTTCCCTATTAGGAGCACAAGTAGGAGGTAGGAGGATTTATATGCTGTTTAAGTGTTTTCATAAGGTACAAATCTTCACCACAAAAACTATTAAGAGAGGCCAGCTGGAAACATTCCCACTTAATATTTTAATATGGATTTCCCCAAGAGGATATGTTTCACTGCCACTTAAGAAATTTGAAAACTGCTTGTTTGAAAAAAAAAACTTGAGAAGGAAAAAAAGTGATTTTTTGATGCATTCCAATAATACAATTGTTAAGTAATGGGATAAAAAGCTTGACTGCACACACACAGAGGAATGCAGAGGCACAAAGGTAGGAGGGGAAGTTCAAATTACACCCTGCCCTACCTCATCCCAGCTGCATCCCAGCTATCAGCCCATCAAAGTCCATCTCCACACCCATGAAGGATTACAAGGGCTCAAGGCAGGTGGAGAAACCCCAATAACTCATTCAGACAAATAGCACCTGCCCAGCAACTCCAGGACTGCCTCAGGAATGCCTCAGCATCATGGGCTGGGGAAATCCACCATCATGAGGCAGTGGGAGCTGCTCTCCAGGTCACCCATTGCACTGAGGGGGCCACTGCCTCAGGGCATGGGACAGACTCTGGGATGAAGAGGAAGAGCATTTCAGGATTGGGTAGGACTGACTGTAGGATGTTTAGGACAGGAACCAGAAGTGGGGAAAGTGAAGGATCAAGGTGATTTGGGAAGGAACATGCATAGAAAGATAGAAGAGTAAGGGGATTAAAAGGATCAGTCATATATGAACAGG
Organism: Cephalopterus ornatus; assembly: GCA_013396775.1. NCBI lineage: Eukaryota > Metazoa > Chordata > Aves > Passeriformes > Cotingidae > Cephalopterus > Cephalopterus ornatus. Next base: position 137,947 of record VZRE01000943.1, on the reverse strand, counting down.
GTCTGGTCAGTATGCTTGTCTGGCTATGTCCTGCACCTAATTACTGAAATCTGTCCTGTCCTCTTGAAAATATCTTTCTAACTCTTTTCCTGGGTGAAGGACATTCTGGAGTGAGTGTGCATTGGTGCATGTGTCTCTGAGAGTGAAGTGAGAGGGAGGGGAGAGTGATAACGCAGAGTAGCTCCCGCATGAACTGTGTGACTAAGCCCAGTTACAGGAGGGAGGCACAGTGTGTGTGTTGTGTGTGTAGGAAGGTCTGTACCAGCAGCTGGAATGAAGTTGCAGACTTGGGGGCTCGTATGTCCAAACTCCAGAAACAGAGGAGACTGGGACCCAGGGGCAGCTACTGGAGAGATCCACGATGTACATATGGAGACATCCATTTCCATCAGTAGACATCCATCCTGCTCAGCCAGACAGGGAAGCAGGATGAGGAAATAGAATTAACATTTTCAATTTTATTCAAGCAAGATATTTCAACCAACTCAAACAAACTGTGGATTTTTGCTTTAAAGAATATCTTCACACTGTTTTAAATGGGTTTTTCCTCCTGTTTTGAAGCACAGTATTCCCTAGGATACCAAAGATACGCTTCTATTTATTGCCTTTGGAAAAACTTACTGGTACAGATTCTAAAAGTATTCACATCAAGAGCAGAAAACGTTTGAATGCCTTTCTGAAACTACAAGTTTGGGGAGTTATTAAAAAATTACACAGGGGAAATTTTATGGCCTCAGTAATGCAGTTGGACAGATTAAACGATCATGATGTTCCCTTCTGGACTTAAAATTTATTAAATACCTCCAATTTTTCCTGTTGATAGGTTCAGTGATACTTTTCAATGGCACAGCTCTCTCTGGATGTTTTATGGTAGCTGCATATCATTACTTCCACCTCAGAACAAGAAAAACTCAGATTCAGAGGAGTTAAGTGACAGAATCATCATGAAAGAGTGCACTAGAACCCACATTAGACCTTAGATTTATTGAGTGACCATTCTATGTGCAATCTATCAGCCTCCCAGTTTCTCACTAGTTAGTTAAGTCCAGTGTTCCTTTTTCTTTCCTTCAATAAAATAATAGCAATATCACCCCTCTTATTTCTATTAACCTACAATCTGCTGTCAAAGGCGATTTCAGCTCATGTGGAATTTCTGCAGCTATTTCTAAGCAAGCCACATGGGAAACATTAGCTGCGTAGCTGCAGTAACATGGAGCTCATGCAAAATAATCATCTTAGCATTTAAAAAACATTTTGCATCCTCTTCTGCCATATATGCTACAAAGGCATCAAACCTGCACCAACTTTAAAGCTAGAAGAGGCTTTCAGAGTGGATTCAAGCTATAACTATGCACATTTGCAGTGTACAGGTCCCCAAAGTGCAGCTGTGAAGGTCCACTGCAGTTTTTTTTACTTCATGTGCACCTATGTACTGAGAAGTTCGTGAATTCTTCAGGAGGTGTAATCATAACTTGCATATGCACCAATCTTATCTTTGATTGTCATTCTGGGTAAGTATTTACATTTTAAGTGATGCATACTCATGTAACATTTAATATGCATAACAAATAATTGTGACAATACTCTTCTTAATAAATAGTAGTGAGCTAAAACTTAGAATTTGAAGTTTGAGATATAAAGTAAATTGGATTTTAATACTTAATTAAGTCAATAAAAAATTGAAGAACACTTTTTACAGCTCATTTAAAAAATATATTTCATGTGTAAACTCTCAGAAGCAACTTAAAAACACATGGAATGGAATGGAAATACCCCGAGGCAGCTCAAGTTTATCCTCTCCAGCTGAATTCAAGGGCTGATTACAATGACCTGTTTTCCACATCAGCTTTTCTCCTTTCTTCATTTTACTCCATACCTACAGAAGTTTTAGGGAGAGATGATAGGATAATGCACACAGAATTGATAGCACTACCCAGTTGACAGTGGGTACTATGAGCAGTTCTTTCAATCAGCTCTCCCAGCAGCAGCCCGTAAGCAGTGCCTGAGCAAAGAGGCAGAAATCAAAAGAACTGAGAAAATACACCGAAGAAGTTGCCTTCTTCATAGCAATACCAAATGCTAAGGGCATGCGCCCCCAGAAAATGCATTCATCACACACAGAGCCACGGACTGTGTGACAAGTAACAGCTGTAAAAATGTCTTTCCATCCTGCAGGTAGGAAACTGCACATCTCTGTTTTGTACATAAACTTGGTGTGCTCTGCAGCCTGTCTCAGTCTTACCAGGTATCTTAAATCTTGCTAAGTGCCAGACAGCAAACCTACCTACCAACCTTCCTAACCCCACACAGTCCTTTACTCTTGTTAAATGCTTCTCTATTTTATATCAGTTGTGCATGTTCAGAAGCACCTTTTGGGCAGAAATGAGTGTCTGTTACCTAACTGGGAACTTGTATGTAGATAAGCAGGCATTCAGCTTCTGTCTCAATCCCCCAGAGAACCAAACTGGTTAGAGGTAGTCAGAGATGTGACTAACATTACGTACGTTTCTAATGACCACTTCCTACCTAATAATCTATACATTACAGCATTTATTCTATCCCTTCTCAAGTGTCTCTTTCCAAAGTCAAAAATGCTAGGTTACATATCTCTTCTCTGTTTTATCTCTGTTCTATCTCTGTTTTTTTCTTTTTTCTCTTTTTTTTTTCTGAGGGCTTTTTGGGGATTTTTTTTTTTCTGTGATTCATATTATATACTCTGCTAAGATAATTCTGAGATCCCTTTTAGTGTATATCTATACATTTTCCACAGACAGAAAAAGGAACACATAGTGATTTCAATAATTACAGCAAATACAAAACCAAGTCACTTATCCTTTACTTTTAGTTTTGCTCTTTGATTTCTCTTATGTATTTTGTTTCTTATTTGTGCTTTTGCTTTTCCCTTTAGTCCATGATCATTAGCTTCCACTGAAGTGTACTGATCTGTAAAGGGAAGGTGTTTTGCAGTTCTCAGCTACCAAACTCATGCCAGAAGAGGCAAGGAGCTGTCTTCTTCCACCCAAAAAAGACAAAGTACAACTGCTCAACTTTAGTTTTTCAAAGAAAAATACCTTCACACACATCTTCCTACATTAATCTGGTTATTGGTCTTAAAAACTGAGGGAAGAAAAAGTGAAATTTTTGCTATTATTTCCATTTTTAAGTATATGATGTGCTTAATTTATGGAAATGTGGCACTCATATGAGAGAAGAAGGAGAAAAATTCGGGCTAGAGGAGGAGGAAAGAGGATTCTAGGGTTTTAATAAGGTATTTAAAGCTTTTTTATATACTGCAAATTTTTCCTTTCAATGAAGCAAGCTCCGGCTTTGCAAATTAATGATTCTGTGAAGGATTTCACAAGGAGAGAGAATTAATGGGGAAGAATTTTGCATTTAAACTAGATTTTGTTACCTGTACCAACATATGAGTTGATGGCAAATTAGACCAAAGAATTGCATAGAAGTGATTCAGAGGAAGCAGGGAGAGGAATGGCAAAAAGGATTTTGGCAAGTCCTAAATGCTTGGGAAGACAGACAGCACACTCATCTGACAGAATTAGCACATGTATCTCAGCACAGAAACTTCAGTTGCCTTTTATGGCCAGGATTTTTGCCAGTTGTCTCCTCCTTTACCCACAGGGGGGAAAAAATCTTCAGTATTAACATATTTGTTGAATGAGGCACATAATTCTGTCTTTCACTGTACTCCATTTCTCATAAGGCACATAAGCTGTTCTCAGAGTTCCCAGCTGAATGCAGCTCTGAGCTTGTGGAAAGGATTACAGAATTTTATTTGAATACAAGCTAGTAGTTGCATTTTGTGCCCGGTATGATTACTGAAATCACAATGTGTTCCTTTTTAAGTATGGAATAGATCTATACCACCGTACACAGTAAAGGCTTTCTCTGCCATTGGCAGAGAATAATATCATCTGGAGCATCTCCTAAGGCCACGCAGTTGAAGTACACTTGTTATTCCATGTTATAGTCTTCCTCCACTGCCATAAACCACAAGGTCTACATTTTCACATGTGCTTAAACTAATGATAAATGAATCATATTCCAAATAACTGTTGAGGAAGCCAAGCCCTGGGTACCAACTCAAGCATGCCAGAATGAGATTATATCCTTCAGCCAAACTGTGATAAAAAGACCCTTAAAAACACTAATAATTCTGACTTAATCAATGATTATTGCTCTTTTAAAATGGAGTTTAAAATTTGTGCAGTGGCTTTACTTTTCACTTTTTTTTTTAAATCAAGCAATGTTTTTGCCAGTATGGAAAATCTGTCACATTGCACTAACATTTCAGGTGCAGAAGTACAGTTTAAAAATTCGGCAAGTGTAGCTTGAACATGGGAATGGGAACTAATTGTTCTTTTGCTGTAATATCTGGGGAAGATGAAGGTAATTCACATTTCAGTGTGTCACCATAATAGTTTCAACCAAACAAATCATCCTTCTAACCTCTTTTCCAAGGCTATATAAAATCCCTGAGCGTGACACCAGCCCAGCAGAATTCAGGTGAAAATGGTACTGAAAGATGAGATTCATGGAAGAATCACTTATTTCAGAAATTATAATTTGGTAGGGTGGATTTAACTCAACAGGACGTTCCACAAGAAGGTATTTCTATAGAAACCTCTCTTTCTCTTGTCATGCCTTTTAATTAAGTCTGAAGCCTTGCATGGCTCCAATTAATGTACACAAAATAAGTAAGCAGGAAGCTGCAAATACAACAGAGGGAAAGAAAGGATGTCATGCTTTTTTAAACAAAGATGTGACAGATTTACTGGATGGGGAAGAAAATAGAAAGAGCAGAAAGAAAGATTACAACCCAACAGGTTTCTTGATTTAACATTCTTCTTCTCTTCTACTTTCATTCTGCTAGAACATTGGATGGATGCCAGAGATGCATCAAACTGTCCAAGTATAATTTAAGTAGTCAGGGAACAGATGTTCACAACAGTTTCTGGTCAGTGCAGGGATTTTATTACCTGCCCACAAGCTTCTACCTGCTGTGAAAACTGTATTTCTTAAAGATGCACTATATCAGTTTATATCAAATTACACATATTCTGTAACGTTGAATGACCCTAATCAACTATCAATGTAATACAGTATCTCCTCGATTCCTACTATCCTCCTCTTCTCCAAGACTGGGTAGAAGTTACTTACATGGGCCAATATTATAATGAAAGCTTCAAATGCTCAATGCTTTAGAATTTGACTTTGAATGTTAGCGACTTCCTGCAGCGTGAACAGGTGGGAATATGCTGGAAACTGAAGGTGAGCAACAGTTCTCCTTCCCTTCTCCCTTGTACATCCAGCAAAGGTCGCTACTCTAATCCTCCTCTTATACTTTCAAAGGAAGAAGACTGTGCCAGCTCCAGAAATCAAACAAAACTTTTCCTTTTCATAATTTTTTCACAAAAAAAGTAAGAAAAATGGTAATTTCTCTAAGTTCATCATCAAGGTATATTGATTCTTTTCATTGAAGTGGGAAAGGTAACCAAACACACTGATGGCATTGAACATATTAGGATTTATATACAGAACCCAATATATTGACATGACTGGAACTGGTCATAAAAGAAAAAATGACTGTAAAAATGCCAGTCAGTGAATCAAATATACGACTTCAGCAGCATAAAACATTTACTGTACATTAGGGTTAAACTTAAACAGCAACAGCTGCAGCCCACATATGCATATTTTTGCTAGCTTTATGTAATGGAACAGATATACCAATGGAATAGATGTATTAGGGGATCTTTGTATCTGAAATTCTTCCCAGCTTCCTTAGGGCCCACGCCAAGAATGTGCTATCATGGCAGCTCTGTCAGCAGAATCCAAGAAAGGCAATTTTAAGGTAGCTGTGGTTTCTCTAAATTTGTGTATTAGAAAACTCTGCAATTTTTATATGTCCTTCACTGCAGTAGAAAAAAATATTGTGTTTTTGTTCCTTAAATACTTATCAAATTGCATACAAGTGAGAGATCTCTTTTGTAAGTCTGCTGTTTTGAGCGGGACAGTATAATGTTGCCTTATGTCATTAGCTCCATGTGATATATATGTTTATTCATGTCTAGGAGATCCCTTAAAATAGTCCTGAAACAAGTGGTCTGGTTGGATCTCCAGGCACTAGCATATCATAGTAGACCTCTGCGAGGAAATAAAATAATCATGGTAAATAAAGCTTTCACTATTTTTCCACTGTCACAAAAGCAAAAATAAGAAACCATTCTTTCTTTGCTTAAACCAAAGTTCCTGAAGTGACTTGGAAACACAAAAGAAGTAAACACTGGGAAGGCTTTCTTTTGTTCTGCACAAAAAAAAAATATCTTCAAATATACTGGTTAGGTAGTTAAGAATAAAAAAAAATCCAAAAGAGAGAAAAAACACTGAGCAGGATCCTTCTTTCCCTGCTTAAAATGCACTAACACTCGGATGTTGTGTAAATGGTTCCACACCATCTGGCAGCTATGAAGGGAAAACAAAACATCATTTGCAGGTTACTGTACTTCTCACATTTTGAATAATGTACCACAGTGTACTAATTGTCATAACACGCATCACAATATACAAAAAATTTGAAGTGCAGTATGTTCGTTCTCATTCATATTTATGCTACACGGCTCAGGAATGCACTTACATTGTGTGCCATTACTACTCCATGTTGCCTGGCTGTGTAGATTGCATGTGATATATGAGAGAGTAGATTATACAGAAATGACATACTTTGCACAATACAGCCTTGCACAGCTAGAAGTGTACCACGGATGGTAATCACAGCAACTCCTTCTTCCACCATGCTGACACAGGGAGCCTGTCATTGCTTCACAGCCTGTCTACACCACAGAGCCTGTCACCACTTCATAGCTCTATCCTGCAACCATTTGTGGGAACTCATTTTACAGAAGAGCTTTACAACAAGTTTAAGACAGAGGTTATGTAGTTATAATCGTTAAATACTTTGTTATTTGTTTGTATATAATCGGTTTAAGCTCTGTTAATGTTGTTATTCCTTATAAGGTCACAGTACCATATATGTCCATGTTACCTTCCCCGTTTTAAATTTGAAAGAAGCCTCCTTTTTCTCTACCTATCCTCCCCAGGTTTGTAAACAAGTAACTCCCAGTTTTACCTTATTTGGTAGACCCCGCTTTTATTCCAGACCATTCCACAACAAACCTTATAAAAGCGGCTGTCACCATGTAAATAAAGTTCACTCCCACTAAGTCCTTGGTGCTGTGTGCTCGTGTGGTCTCTGCCTCCCTGCATCACAGCTATCTGGGCCTGGAATGCATGTCGCAGCCCTTCGGCTAGCCGAGGCGTAGCACTGCTCTACCCAGGAGTGGACCTGCCTATCTCTCCTGCGGGCTGCGTCAACCATTCCCACTGGATTCTGCACAACTGCACAGACATCAACAGAGCTCCCTTAGCACTTGGCCAAAAACCAGGTCTAACAAGAATCAAGAGATGAGTTTAGGACACACTCTCTCTCTGAGACAATCCTATATCCATTCACTTTCTTTAGTGATGCTGAACATGGCCCCAGCATACCTGCACCTATATTGTGCCCCATTCAGACACGGGGAGATGTGTTTCTCTGTTCATCTCACATGATTATGGTGATCACTGGAAGCACCAGTTCCGGGGGAATGAGCTGAAAGGAAGCAACCAGAGACTTCATAGTAGCTCATGCAGGGTCTCATGCTTGCAGCTCCCTGGGTTGTTATTTTCAAAGCCAGCCAGAATGGGAGCATAGTCCTCAGTTTCTTTGCAAATACATGTCTGTCCTTATGGAGTTCCACTAACACAAATTTAGAGGTGGCAAGCACAGGTCTAGAAATGGCAACAAGCAGGACCTTTCCAGGACTTGGATCATTCACAGTCTTAAGAATTAGATGCTAGCAAATTCTTTCTCACAACCTCTTTCAGCAGCTCTTGCATTCTTCTAAATAACAGTTTCTATCAGATGTAGCTGAACTGGGGACAAATTCATGAAGATTTCCATCTTCCTGGTTGACATCCGTTACACCTCTTTTTCCTAAGGAAAGCATCATTAAAACTTACACAGCCAGATAAGTTAGCATGTGTCATCCAGTCTGGGATAGCTTTCCATACATATCTTCTCAGCCCACATTGAGGCAATTAGCAATTTTAACCTTCTTTTTCCGAAAGTTTACATTATGGAAATGTCTTGCTCTATCAGTTGGAGAAATGAATACACTATCATTTTCCCCAGCAGACTCTTATGCCTTCTGTTATCACAGTTTTTCTTTCATCTTTTACTCCTCTACCAAATGCAAACTTCATGCCTACTCCTGCTCCTTCCTCATCCGCTATCCATCCTACGCCCCCTCCTCCAGTTCAGTAGGGTTTTTTCTTCATTTTGTGTGCATGCTATCAGGCAGGCTCAGTCACAGAGTGAAGCTGGCATCTTACAAGGTCCTGCCTCTGCCTTCTGTACATCTTCATTACATTGAGAAATAAATTATCTTGTTAGTTACATTATTACATTTTAAGTTGACAAGTAAATCTTATTATAAAAGTGTAATGATACAATAATATGTTTTATTCATGCATTTAGCCCTCTCTTTCTGACACTTAATTATATCTACTGCTGCATGGTGATCTGAAACATTAATTCGAAAAATCAACTAAAATCCTCCATAATAAACTGATTTCCTGCCCTGCTCTTAAGGTTCTGGTTTACCATATACTGAAATTACTTTAAACATGTTTAGTGAACCTTAGAAGAGCTTGATGGGAATGGAAAAAAAAAAAAAAAAGAAAAAAAAAAGGAGAGACTGTAAAGGAAGTATTTCATTAAGAACTGCAGAGAGAATCAAATCTGAACTTGTGTATAGGATGAAGCTTTTCAAGGAGAGAAATGGGATCTTCCCTGACATGAACAACATAACATCCATGCATCTGCTCCACTACAGTACAGTGACCACATAACCAGAGAGTGTTATGCTACTGCACAGTGCACGTGAGGCTGCTTCTCAGCTTTTCATGGTGCTTTGGCCCAGGGACCTTAGTCCCCATGAAGACATGCACACAACCATGCAGACACACGTGCATGCTGGCCCAGGAAGTTGTGGTGTGGCTAGACGCTGCATACCACCGAGCCCTTAGCATTCTTGGGGTACAGCATCTGATATCCAGAGTTTTCCTTTCAGGTAACCAAGCATTCAGCCTGTGCTCAGGCTCCCTACTGTTACAACCCATCTCAGAGGTTGAGGGGAACCCAGGTTCTTGTTAAAAGATCCCTTGGGGCGGATTACAGTGAAAAAACACTGAATAATCAGTGTTTGTAAATATATATACATGTGGTTTTTTTAGAACAATTTGGTTGCAATGGAAAGCAGATATACAGACATTTTGATTATTATTATTATTATTATAGTAATTTGGCAATATGAAAGCATAAAAATACTGCTTAAGAAAATGTATAGGAGAGAGAAGGAAGGAAGGAAGGACAGAAGGAAGGAAGGAAGGAAGAAAGGAAGGAAGAAAGGATATTAAAAAAGTTCTGAAATTGAGAAAAAAATAATTATAGCTCCCAAACTACCTATAAATTGTGCTCTTGACACTGGGGTGATCTCCAAGCAAATAATCTCCCATGCCGAAAACCAGCCTGACCCTGCATGCTTTCAGTAACAGAGACAATAGAACAGGCATATCTTCATTTCCATAATGTGAACAAAACAAAACAAACAACTGCATCTCCTAAACATGATTCTCTCTAACTAAGAAAGCTGACAAATTTTCCCAACTTAGTGTCAAGGAAAGTGGAAGAAAAAAGGCTGAGCTTCTCCCTGTGGTGATAAACAAGTCTAAGAAAATTCCAGTGGAGTTGCTGCACAAAATGTATAAGAGAGCTTAAGGAACTTCAGTACCCATCTTTTGCTGAACATCAGATGGAGGTAAATGAGTAACTCTCCTGCACTCCTTTGAAAATCCTTCTGAAAATTATATTCACTTCATCACCTTAGTAAAATTTTGTCTTCTGCTTGAATATCACATATCCCATCAAACTTGGGACTTGCCACTTTAAACAGAAGACTTAGTATCAGTAAACATGTCTTTTCTAGCCTCACTCCAGCATGATTCTATTCATCAGTAATAAACTCTCAGTATAAATCTTTTTTACTGCCGTACTTCTCTGAGTGTCAGAAATTCATGTTCAGATTTGGTACAAGAAGTCCAACTTCCTTTGAAAGTTAGGAGGAAAACTCTGCAATGACAGAACATTTCAAGTTATTGGTGACTATAAAAACATTCAAGTGACAAAATATACCTATTTGCTATTCAGGGAGAGTATCAAGACAGCAATTCATGCTACAGTTTTCAGAATAACTAAACCTCTATAGCTGGGACAAAACACTAAAAAAAATCAGATCTCACTAAGACACCAGGTTTTAATACAAAGTTAGTCCACAAGTTATCTACTAAGAGATAAGAATTTTTCAAAGTTCAACTCTAATTGTGATCAACTCTACTGAAAATTTAAAAATTAGCTCATGAACTCTTTAAAGGTCTGTTCTTTAAGGACATTTCCATGAAATTGTGGAAAAGGTGATATGAAGACAAAAGCAGTCCAAACTCACGACTTGACCCATATGTCCATATTGCTTAACCATAAACTTGGGTGAAAGTTTACCATATGGTACTTAAGCCATCTGTGTAAGACATAATCTAAGTCACAGCTGTTTCCTTCAGTATGCAATATTAAGGCAAAATGTACAAAAGTGATGCTGCAATGCTATGAATGGCTTAGGTTCCCTATAAGGGTCTCGCTCAGAGTCTCTCTGTAAATCAGCCATCTGCTTGCTGAGAATAGGTGTAAATTAATCTTATCATATAGGAATAAAAAATTCCTTTTTAATACAATCTTTCTTCACTGATTTTCCAGTAGACAGTGATTCTTTCTTCTTTAATGGGGTTTTAGGATGTATCTTCAATTAAAGAGTAAAGGACCCATTCTGAATTTGTTATTTTAACTTGAGAAAAATAACTAGTTCAGTTCCTGGCAGTCAAACTATTAACTTGGACAGTTATTATGGACCAATTAGTTACAACGCAGTTCTGAAAGAAGTCCTTAAAAACACATATATAAATAGAACCTAAATTCTACCAATAATAAGCAGAAAGAATTTTTTACACTAATCAGGATTCTGTTATTAGAGAATTATATAAAACACATTTGTTTTTTTAAATGGACAGTTCTGAACAATATATGTATGAAAACCACATTTTTGTTTAGTAACAAAGAAACCAGTTTCAAGAATAATGCAACAACTCAGAAATATACTATATTATCCTCGGTAATTGGCAAAATCACTACTTTACTGCATGACCTACAGCATCTCTTCCTGGGGGGAAAATAAATTGAATCTACTTGGAAACAGTGTTGAATAGCACCCTAAACTTTCCTAGAACGCCATTTGTCATTTATGATTTACCATTATTTTTTCATTTCATGATGCGTCATTTGTTGGTTTCATCTTCCTGCAGAAAGCAAATTGTTTTGATGAAGGTCAACTGTATGAGTAGGGAAAAAAAAGGCAGACTGGTCATGATATTTCACTTAAACGGAAAACCATCCTCTATGAAAGCCATTACTAGTATCCTTCCTGATGGCAGAGCATCTTAATGCAGTGACCCAAGAAGGAAAATGCTCTTATCCCTAAGATTTACCTTAGGCATATTAAAATGTAAGTCAGAGTGGAGAAGACTGACTACAAAGCATGTTTCAGCCCTCCTTACACAGAGAAATAGACTTTAAAGATGACAGATTTTTATTTGTATTGCCAATTATATTATTATAACACCTAGAATTTTCCCTTCCCATTAACCTCTCTTACCCTATAAAGCACTCATTGAGTTACATACTGGAGATATTGATAGAGGCCCACAGTTCTATTGAAACAAAATGCAAACAGTGAGGAGGAATGCAGCAAGAACGTTAGAAAAAATCCCACAGTTCTTATGTTAGACTACTAACATTAAGGAATTTGTTGTATGTACAAAAGAGATAAGGAATAGATCATGGACAAATGACCTAACTTTGGGAACTTCTTCTATATAATGACATGGAACAATGTGTACCATTGGCTGTACAAGTGCTTAGACTAGTGGAAATGGATGCTGTTGACAAAAATTAGGGGCATGCACAAGAGAAACCACTTCAGGACAAGAACCTATGACATGCCTTGACTGAAGTTTAAGGTTCAGTTTTCTGGATACTGACATGACCATCTTCTTTAAAAGAGAGCAAAAATACAATGTCCCCTCCAAATTTCTAGGTTCTGTAAGTAAGTAAAAAATGTAAATATTTCTTAAGAAATTAGCATCATAGAATCTGTTGGCTTTTTGAAGAGTTCTCAGGAAGATTCAAACTCCACAAGTGTCATACACTTGCTCAAAATCCCATTGGATAATACCAGCTTCAATAAATACAGTGTTCTGGGTGGAGCTGGCACAGATGTAGAGCAGACTCATGTGATGTAAATTGCCTTTAATAAGAAGCCTAAAAAACTCTGCTCAGCCCCAAAATTCTCTTAATGGAAAAATTAGATGATCTCCAAAATGTCAACCTGTTCTGTTAGTATGGTATTAAATCAATATCTGTCTCTAATGCCTTGTGCTACTCAATTTATTTTGGGTATGGTGGGGGTTTTTTCCCTTTTTTCCTATGTAGACAAAAGTCTTACTAAACAGATTTGATCACCACATAGAAATCTCTATCGAGGTTGAACTACTAGTAATTCAACCACACATCTTTAGACCTTTCATGTCCTTTAAAAGAGAGCTAAGATGTCTCCTCTGAGCAACAAAACTTAAAAAATTAATTTAAGAGTCCATGTCAAAAAGAGGCAGCAGTAAAATGGAAGACTGCTGAATATAAAAAAAGACTGAAGCAGCTACTGTTTTATATTCTAGTTCAATACTTAAATTTCTTCTGCACTGAAAGCTGTTAAATTTTTTCCCTTCATCATGATTTGTGAACATTTCACTTATCAGTTGGACAGATATTTTTCATAATTCCATAGGAAACAGAACTGTTCATATGCTATGGTCTAGCTGCAATTATTTTTTTTTTTAATATTCAAGATATTTTTCTGGGGAGCTGTAGGAAGCAGTGAGGGCCAGGGGCTCAGTGAGCTCAGGAGCTGAGCTGAGCTGAAGTAGGGGGTTCAGGTAGGGTCTGGGGTGAGGTCAGATGGTCCTTGAGGACTTGATATTAATAATTTCAAAGGCTTGTCTTCGCTCAGGAGTAGCATATTATCTACTGCAGGAGTGCAGCTGAAACCTGTTCTGTGTACTTGAGTCATCTTTCATCATAAAGGACATACTGTCTTGGTCACTCCCTGGGAAAACCGAAATTCATGAAGCTATCTAAGGCATTCTGCTAATATTTTTGTCCTTCTCTTTTCCTTTCTCATGTCCTTCCTCTTGTTTTCCTCCCAACACACACCTCCCAAATATGGAGTATTCTGTCAAGCGTGGTAGAAGCTGAAATATTAAATTAACATTGAATTATTCAAAGAAACAGGAAAGAATAAATTCACTTCCACCTCCAGGTCAACTGCTCAACTGCTTAATCTGCAAAAGGGAAGAGGAGACAGTACCGGCAGACAAAATGGTGCTTGGAGCCATAGTGACCCATTTCAGCTTTCAGGCAGCCTCCTGGGCCCTGGTTTCGGTGCTGGCAGCAGTGGGAACAAGAAAAGAGGAAGAGCAAAACATAAATTGCTGAAGCGATGTGACAAGCCTGTTTGGCAACAAACAGTTAGTGACCGTCTGGCAGAATTAGCAAGAATCAATCATGCAGTAAGTTCATTGGAAAAAGAAAATGAGAGTAACAAGGGATAAGCTAAACAATAGCTAAATAAGGTGGAGAGTCGGAGTCTCAACAGGCTGGTGAGAAGCAGTTGATGGAGGATATTATGGCCACTGAGGCAGAACTATAGCAAGTAATTAAGCATAGGGGCATTGTCAGAAGGTGGGTGTGAGCTGGGAAAACACTGCTGCTCAAGTGTGGGAATGGCTCTGGTCAGTGCTCATTCCAGCAGAGCTCAGCAAGGGGATGATGGTAGCTGTCTGGATGCAGGAAGACATCTGATTAACCCTTGGGTGGATAGACTTCTACTTTTTAACTACTGTGCCATGTATGCACCCACTGCCTTGCAATAGAGCATAGCTCAATAGAGCTTACAACCTTCAAGGGCATAAGGACTTTCATATCCATATTTCTGCGTCTTGATATGAAAACTTATTTCTACCTGCCCAGTACAACATAATTACATGATCTTATGTCGATGCTTAATCCCATTTCATCCACAATAGTCTCGCCTTGTTCAAGATAGTAATCATAAAACTCATAAAAGTATATATCCAAAGGATAACTTGGCTCATTTATTACTAAGGAAACAAAAGGAAGATAACATGGCAAAATACGGATTTAAACTTCTATTTATTTGCATTAAAAATGTTTAATTGTTTTAATAACAAGCTCACTGACAAACTTCTAATTTGGATCTATTATCTTCCTCATTAGAATTCCAGTGGCAGGGTGAGCACACAGGCTGCTTATTATACAGGAGTTCATTATCAAAATCTACCATAGATTGATTATCAATAAAGTGGTTTTCATTTCCTTAGAACTCTCATCACAGCACTCTTTTATTTATTATCCTTCCACTCCATTTTCTTTATCTAATCAGCCTGTGTTGAATCAGCTGCTAAGCATTCAAGAGCAAATGGTTTCTTCAGCCTTGTAACCATTGAAAGTTGGTAGGAGCTATTCTTCAGATCAAATGTGTTACTGTTCTGGTAAAGATCCAACTCTCCTTTCATTTTTAAATACTTATCCATCAAGACTGTAATGATAACAAATGACAACTGAATGCTTTTTCAGATAGATATAGAAAACATGGTTCAAATAAAGAGTTTACCCTTCTGAACTAGGAAGTTGGAGTGTGGACATGCACATTGACACTCTCCTACTCACTAACTGCAGAGAACAAGTACTGCCCATACTGAATTTCTGCTGGGAGAGAGCAGGGCCTGAGGAGGAACACATCAGCTACACCTTGACTAGATGGCTGAGGTTCAGTTGCATGTAGCTGGTCTCTCTGGGTGCCTGTCTGATTAACAATGGTCTGTTAGAAAACAACATGTGGCATCTGAAGTTCCTACTCATTTGCAATCAGTGAAACTGAAATGCTCAAACATCCGCTGGGCTTCTGATTTGTAGGAAACAAGGGGAAACCATGGGTAAGGTTTAAACACCATCTTTTGTATATAAAAGTTATCAAAATTCATATAAATAAATTACAGAAAGACGAAGTGCTAGGCACTCTTTTCAGTGGAAAAGAGGGAAAATAATTCAGAAGGCTTGAAGGAAGACTGCAGAGCACCCTGTGCTAGTAAACAGGATAAACACTACATACATCACCTATTTGGACTGAAAAGACCAGAAGGAACTGAGATGACAAGCTAGTTACATCCTTTAAGTCTTAGTACTAGTAGGTACAAGACAAATAAGAGATATCTATCTCCAGCACAAGCTAAAGAGGGAAAAACCTAATTTCTGATCTATGATTTCCATCTCAGCTGTTTTTATTTACCTATAGTGTAATACAGCATGCAGCACAACATTACTCGGAGCTTTTCTATTTTGATTTTACAACTGATGAGAGCTTAAAGACTCAACTGATTTAACTGATAATGGTTCATAAACTGCTCAAAGCACACCTTTGTAACAGTCATGAACTGACCATGGTCCCTCAGGCATTTGCAAAAGAGTATTTCAAGGGACTCTTGAGATGAACTCTCTGAAGTTTCCAAGCTGTCCCGTGGGATGCTGTGATGGTTGGTTTTGTGGGACCCTGCTGTGCCAAGGGGGCCATCCTTGGCTGGTGGAAGGCGATGGCTCTGCTGGCTGGAGACTATAGCACAGGGGAGCCCTCTCTCCACAGCTGAGTCAGATGTTGCTCACTTTCAACTTGTGAGTGAGGTTTCGAAGTGGAACGGAAGACAGCACCCAAGCACTGGCTCCAAACAGGACAGCCACCTCACAACTGGAGCATCACAGCAGCATATGGCTGATGTCCTGCTGCAGTTTTACTCGTCTGTTTAAAAAGAACAGTTCATGTGTTTTACCCACAGAAGGCACCCACATATTCCCTTTTCAAGTATTTTTTTGTGACTAAGGGAAAGAAAAAGTTGTAAAGACTATAAAGTACCTAAAAAACCCTGAATCTATTCATGATATTTAAGAGAAGTACCTTGGCAAGCGGCATCTTGGTGATTCTCTCATCTCAAAGGCAGAAATTTCAAGGAAACAAAACAATTGTCTAGCTAAATGCTATCTAAAACTTTCTATCTGAACTAGTCTTCTCAAGTTTATCTTTTTAAAGTGACCATCTCAGTCCCCGATTCACCACTGAACTTTACCAGAACTAACCCTGCAACGCTGTCCTGTGTGTTGTCCTGCTGTAGATCTACAGAAATAACTTTTCTTTCCCTTTGGGAATCTGTTCTTTTTTCTTATATCTTGGACCTCAAGTCCAGGCAGAGTGGGTGAGAGACTCAAATCATTTAATGTTTTTAAGCAAAATGTGAAAGAGTCATATATAAAACTAAAAGCAGAAAGAGGAAGGATCCTGTTTCAGAGAAGGTGTATAAAGTGAAACACCTTTTTTTCTGTTGTTTTGTTTCTAACTGGTAGGTAGACCAGGAAGGTTTTTTGTAAGCAGATGTTTTCTCTGCATTGAAAAAGGCTTCTCATATAATATGCAAATAACCTACATAACATTTTTTAAGCAAAATTTTAATATTGTAAAATTTTACCAGCATAAAATACACCTGCACAAAAAAAACCAAAGGCAGTTCTTACTAGCTGAAATAAGAACAAGAAACTATATAAACTAAAGCCTGAGGGCTCAAACTGATCAATGCTGGAAGCCAAAGAGGATTTATATCCCCTTATATAATACTTTATTCCTGTCTAGATATCCTGTGAGCCTTTTCTGCCCTCTTTGACAAGCTAGTAGGCTTGATGAATCATTGTTTGTTTTCTGATTTGGCAATTCCCATGTTCTTATAAAGAAAATAACATATGACAAGGTCAAGAATATGAACACAATTATAAAGGAAGCTTGACAGATCAGATAAAACTTCTGGGGTACAAAGGGAAAAAAAGTAAATAAGGATTTTGAGAATAGACATTAGTGAGGATTGTAGGAACACAAGCAGAAATAGACAGCTTCGGTCCTGGAAAGGCACAGCAGTCAATTATTTGTCAGCAATAGAAAGAAAGAGGGAAGAAGTAGGCATTGTTTCCTGGTAGCAATCAAACCAGGAATGGTAAGGTATACAATGGTTATTGGGATATTTTTAAAATAGACCAAATTTAAATTAAAGGGAAAAAAAGAGAAACCAAATTCTGAGCTGGCATAATTGCAAATAAATCAAAATTGCTGTCACCTCACCTGGAGGGCATGGTGTCTGCAAGGATCTGGTCTGGATACACATCAACTGGTGTTCAAAAACATGTAATGGCCAAGGGCACAGAGTTTGTTAGGAAAAGAAAGACTGAGATAAGTAAATTCAGAATGGAAAAAAATAATCATCAACCGCATATCAGGTTTCAGGTAAGCAAAGAAAAGAAAGTCTTCTTGAAGGAAAAGCAATTTAGAAGTGAGCAGAAGAAAAAAAGATTATCTGAGGAACGTCAAGTCTTTGGAACAGGAAGGAAAATGTTCAATAAAAATTCAATGCTTTTGATATAGATTACAGAAAATATGAAAGGATTTGGGCTGACAATGAGAGAGAGGCATACAGGAACAAGGTGTAGAGGAGAGAGAAGATCTGAGGTAGAAAGAGGGTGGTGTTGCAGTCCAAGTGCTGCAGTGGGACTGTGATGAATAGCATCTGTTTAATTTTCTGGTTTGCAGTTAGTATTTTTTATGTTCCTTTTAAAAATCAGTGGCTGGATTAGCAGGTAGGAAGACTGCTTGTTTGCCTTGATTTGACCACTTTGCCACTGGGCTTTGGCAGCAGAGGAATGTTTTACAGACAGGGCAGTTGCTTCTTTTCTGACAGCAAATGAACTTGCTCAGCAGGAAAAAGGTGCAGGAGAGCAGAGCTGGGCAGCTGGGAAGGGACAGACTTGGCAGGCAGGGAACTGTTAAGGTGGAGAAACAGGTGGAGGGGAGCAGAAAGCAAACATGTAGTTTGTAGCGAAAGAAAAGGGAATTTTCTGAGGTACCTGGTGAGATGGTGGAAGTTGCTCCAAACCAGCAGGCTACTGAAATTTTCTAGACTAAAAACGGCTGAAAAGGAAAACCTGCCCAGCTCAGTACAGGAGAAAGAAGGTTTGCTGTCTTTTGTTTTCAGCTCTTTTTGAGTTTCTCACTTCAAAAAAATACTTACATTTCTAATCTGTTCTAATAAAAAACAGTGTTAGAAGTTCAGTGTACTCTCATATGTTTTGCAGTAGCTGCTTTAAAAAGAGGCAGATAGTGGATTCTCTTCTTTCTGGTAGATTCTGGCCACCACTGTCACAGGGTGAGGACATTTTCAACTCAGTTTCTAGTCCAAGCACAGACTTTATAGATGATCTTATGGAATAGCCTTTTCATTTCTCCTAAGTTTCTGATATGTAGAAGATATGTGGTCAGTGTATGACAATAAGCTCCTGCTTACTTCTGGAAGTTGTACATATCCAGATAAGCAGTAAGAAACTACCCTTATGTGTCCTTCAAGAATTTGTCCGGTTTCTTTCACTTGATAGTGCTGCAAAAGCTTTTCCACTAACAAAGTTATCCTAGTTTTTAGATGTGGTATAGCACAATATTAGTGCTAATGTAGGTATGTAAAATGGAAAAGATTAAACAAATGTTAAAAAAGAGTAGGAGAATGTGATCAGTATAGTAAAACTAATGGTTTAGGCAGTTATTATGTATGTTTGTACCCCTCAGTAATAATGTGAGAAATATCAAGTGTCTGTGACTCTTTGGTTAGAATCACAATTCTGAACTCTTTCCAAAGCATGGCAATAAGCTTTTTTAACACAATATCACCAGAAGAAACTTGGAAGCCCCCAGGGAGGATTTTTGATCAATCAGAAGACTTCACCCTTCATCGAAACTGGGAACCAATCCTGAGCCAGGTAATATACACTAGCTCAGTCTCAACTGAGCTACTGTGGATCTGCTTTGTAGCATTGCCTTTATGTGTGTTTTCTCTAAAGACTAACAACCTAATTTTTCACAGTTTATACAGAGCAGTAGTCCTTCTGATTTCAGCAGGAATGTTTGGGAAAATTAAGTGCTTCAGAGAGTAGGATTAAATTTTAAGAGAAAAGGAGCACTGGAGATGGAGTGGCTGTAGCTTCCAACAGCTTCTGCCAGTTGGAAGCGATGATTCCTGCAGGCACACCACTGTCAGCTGTGAAAGAAGAGTGAAAACATAATCTGCCATGAACTCACCCAGACCTTGTATCCTTCCCGTTCTGAAAATCCAAAGAAAGATCCGCTGCTTTCTTCAAGCTCCTGCATAAGAAGACCACTGATCTTTGCTCTGAGTTGTAAATTATCTGAGGATTCCATTCCCTTTAGCAGAAAGAGATAAAAAAGGGGTTAATTCCTTATTCTAACGAAAGCCACTGCCAGCATGCACATCTTAGCTTATGGATGTGCTGCAATGGAAGACATCTTGTCTGTAGAATGCCTCTCTGGTCCAATGCAATGAGTGCATGAATGAATCATGATGTGGTTGCGTTATTATAGACTGAACTATTAAACTTAACCTGCATTTGTGGGACCACAACAAAGTGATGCACTTTCTCAAAAGCCAGCATATATATTCATGAGCTTTTGATCACAACAGTGATACCTATGGTTAAGCTGATAACTGGTATTGAGGAGAGCAAAAACACAGAATACCGACACACCGTGGTGTGATTTAGCCCACCATACAGGTGAAACAACTAGAGGCTCTTTTGTGTACTGAAACACAGTGCAGACACTTCTTAACCTATATCCTTGTAGTAGAGTTCAACTGTTCATTAACAAAACTATTTAAGGAAGGAAAGCTGCTATTTATTTCATGAGATCCTCATGCAACACCATTGCTGTGATTCCTCCAACTCTGTTTTGATGTGGATGTTGTTTAGGAAAGAATTTGGATAAGTAGGTTGAAGAAATGGAGCAGATTAGTATGTTAAAAAAAGTGACATATTAAATTACGCAAACATTGCATTAGCAGGCGCTGTCTCCAGTACCACCACCATGTCTGCTTTGTGACTTTCTTTTAGTTGATCAGTTATAAACACAGGGAGTAAAATTTTTAAAAGGTGCACCTGTATTGAACCAATAAAACAGGCAATTTTGTGCCTAACAGGCCATACAAATGCACTCTCATGCTCTTGAGGATTTTCTGAGCACAAACATCATTATGGACCTAACTGAGATTGAAGTGACAAATGGCACAGCCTGAAGCCATGGTTATCTATTTATAATAATAACCTTTCCCTCTTGAAAGCTGTATCCAACCTGTGACATGATTTCAAGGTAAAATTAAAGAAATGTGTCTCCTCAAATGGAGTTTGGGTCGATCCAGTCAGAGCTGCCTCAATCCTTTATTGCAGTCTGAATTTGCAGGGAAACACCGTGCTTTGAACCCAAGACCTGTACAACTGGAGAATGGAATAAAAAAGCTATAATAAATTGTCTTGCTGTATTAAGAGATAAGAATCTATCAAGAAGCTGCAGCATGTGCCTTACTTTTTAATTGTGTGAGATACCATCTTTAAACCTAGAGAAAAACTTTGTTCACGACTTGTACTTCTGCCACAAAAATGTGCAGTATTGCAGGAACTCCAAGGCATTATTCTTAATGACCCATTTCAGGCCACAAGGTCACAAGTGCTTTGAGCCAGCGTTTGACAGCATTGCCCCCAGTAAAAGTGCCCTGCTGACTTCCTCCACCTCTCCCACCTGCCACTGCATTTCTCCACCCTGGCACAAAGCTACATGCAGCTGAGTGGCAGACTGGGACTGATACAAGCTCAGTCTGAACTGGGAGTGGAAGAGGGGACAAAAGGCTCACTGGATTATTGCATAAGAGATTTAAGCACAAGGATGAAGGCAATGAACTAGCAAGGCAGAAGCTTCTGGGGAAGGGTGTACAATAAGTTTGATACTTTGAGCACCAGTGCCAGCTCCTGGAATTATAGCACAAGATTGTTCTGCTCTTGCCTAGAGACATTCAGCACCCTTTTCCTTCACTGAGAAATCTCCAAATGCTGAAAGAAGCAGACTAGACACAGCCCTAACCATGTAAATGTGTGCCTCAAGCATTTCTTAAGGCATTTATAGATACTCCTAAATCTACAGGAAAACTGTAATTTACATCCTCCAGAGTTTTTATTTGCACACTCAAAACAAGCCTATTTACTTTAGAACTGTCAAAGCAAAATATCAATTATTTCGTATTAGATTCATGTTAACTCTGTCCTGGGAACTTCTTTTTTGCTCTTCCGCAAGAGTAATTGTTAAATCATAACACAACTTTAGTCCACTCTCAGAGCTGTGTGCAGTGTAGGCATGGGCTAAGCTGCACCCTATGCTTCCAAATCCTGAATTACAATTTGTTCAGAAAAGGCATTATATGAATGCTCTGTGGGAAAGATTTCACATTTTGTCTCCCATCCCAGCACATCAGAGCAACAGCTCTGCTAAGGAATTGTATATTTAAGGAGGCAAACCAGGATTTCTAATTACTACCTTGATAAATGTTCTATTTTACATGATTTGTTTTTAATGAAGATGAGTTCAGAAAAGAGCATCTCATTCTTCTATGAGACAAAATAGGAGTGGGAAGAAATATTCATCAAAAGCCGATAGGAGATGACATGCCTAGTTTGGAGTGGGCATTGCCTAAGGAGAAAGGCTTTTGTTTCTCTAGGAGGGAAAGGGAAAAATATTCAGTGAAATAGAAAACCTGCATGATTATTTCATTATATCAGGTCAGTGATCCAGTTAGATGGACTAGAACAGTTAGTACCAGCAAATCTTCTGGTTAAACATGCAAAGGAGGAGGTTACTCACCCTTCCAGGCTTATTAAAAGTGACCACAGGCATCATGGATCCTTTTAAGCATGGTTAAAGATGGCAGATGTCTTTGCTGGTCACATATAGTTAGGTAACTTTTTGCCTGGAAAGACATCCCAGTGGATTATACACTATAAAGAGTCAATTAAAAAACTGTCTTTGTTTCAAATTTGAAGTATTCTCTTATTTTCAGCTTTTGCCTTCTATAAGGCAACCATTCTATATTTTGTAAATTAGCCATAATATACATCAAACTGATGAAATTCCTTAATAAAAGTAACCCTTGGTAAAAGTAACCCATGGTAGGAATGAGTACTCAAAAGAGCACAGCTAATACAGCAGAGGTGTAAAGGAAAGAGCATCCTTTTGTCCATCCCTTCTTGATTGACTGAGTAACAGAAAGGTATGGGATAAAGATCACTTTAAGGTGCCCAAGAGGTAAAAGTGAGGAAATAAAATAGCGGTGGAAAGCTATTAAGGGATCTGGCCGTAGACAACACACTTGTATTTGCATAAGGGCTGTCCTTCAGACAGACTCATCAGTGTGCTTGGCCCTTTATAGAACATCAGAGACTCCAAGGCTCAATTTAAAATAAAATCTGATCAAACACTATATGTAATCTATGCCTATCCTGAAGTGAAGGGAAATACTCCCAAGGAATGAGCTAGGTGCTGCTTCTGAATTACAAACACCTCAGCCCAGATTACAAAGAGACAAGGTGCTCAGTCTCACAGCCTCATTTTAGGAACTTGGCTCCCCATCTGAAGAGATGCCTCAAGAAAGGATCAAAAAATAAACCTGCTGAAAGGGAAGCCGCTTATCTAGCCAAGAGGAGCCGGAAACAGGTTTTTCCTTTGTTTTCCCTGTTCTCCTTGCTTTCCAACTCTTTCCATCTGGAGCAGTCTGTCCGAGATAGTCGCTGCCCAAGGGTAAATCTTTCTTCCCTGAAAGTAGCAGGCTTCATCCAGTCCTTTCATGCAGTTACTTAGTGTGTAACTTACCTAAGGTGCAGGCTGCTTCATGCCCTTCATCTCTGCATATTTTGAAACTGCAATTTCAGAACTACCTCCCTGGAGGAGATTAAACTGCTGGCCAGGCTGAGGACAGGCTGTAAGGACTTAAAGAGCACGGTTGCCTGTCTCAAAACACTTGTGATAAGAGAACTCGTGATAAGCACAGAAGGGAGGAATTTGTAACAGGAAGGCACAAATTCCAGGCTGGCAAGGCAAGATCTGGTTAGCACATCCTGGTTAACATATCTGGACAAAAATTCCCACTGTGGCAAACTGTGGGAAAGGAAGCGACTGCTCATACACATATAACCCCAAGTTATGAGAATAGCATCTGTGACCACTCCGTGGATACTCAGAACTTGGACTGTATAAAGGTGGTACTCCCAGAAGAACAACTCAGGGATCCCCACCACCAAGAAGCCCAGGGTGAAAAATGACCAACAGTGCCCTGCTGGATCCACAGGTGGTGACAATCTTCTGCTTGATCTCTCAATATCTCTCTCTCTCCCTCCGCTTTCCCCCCCTCCACCCCCTTTTCTATATCTTTCTATCTCTCTACCTCACATTTACTGTTAAATAAAATCCATATTATTGACTTTGGCACATGGCACCTTAATTCGGGTAGAGGCACTTGTCACAGATCAGATCATAACACAGGCTGTCACTCTTGTCGAAGATGGGTCACAGTGCGATCTTCACTGCAAAACTAACCAAGGCACAAAGAAAGCTCCCAGAAGCAAAACTGGATTGCTACCTTTACCACAAAGGGTTCAGGATGGGGTCTCCCACATTTCAGGTTCCAATGTAAGCTTTTTACAACCTTGTTAGCATTTTACTCAGATACTGCATAATATATCGACAGTCTTCAGAAAAGGACTGCAACTCAGGATTTTCCTTTCTTCTCTTCCAAGTGAGGATCCCAATTTCTGATCCATGAGCGAGGCTGGGAGCATATCTAATACACCAAACATCCGTGCTGAGACAGATGGCACAGCATCCACTTTGTGAATCTTGAAAGCACTCAGGTATAACACAGATGCCAAAATGCTCGATATTGTCAAATATAAGGCATCTGTGAGCATGCACAGAGGTGAAGTTTCATGTTCCTACAGTATATAGGGTTATGCAGCAGCTGAGCAAAATGCTTTGGGATTTAGTCATCAAATTGTGCTTATATCCTTCAGAGGGATATGGGATTTGATCTTCAAACCCGTGAGTGGGATTTTTGCCTGCCATTATAGTTCCCTCAGGGAACAACCATTTTTAACATGTGGATCTACCACCATAAAAGAATTAAGGTCATTTAATTTGCAGGATTAGAAATCGGTCACACAGGACAGTGGTTTGTGGGGAATGGGTACTCTCTGGGTAAAGAACCTTTTTCTAATATCAAACCTAAACCTTCCCTGACACAACTTCAGGCATTCCCTCAACTCCCATCACTGGTTACTATAGAGGAGATCACTGCCTGCCCCTCCTCTTCCCCCCCTCCACCCCCGAAGAATTTGTAGACTGTGATCAGGTCTCCCCTCAGTTTCCTCTTCTCCAGGCTGAACAGACCAAGTGATCTCAGCTGTTCCTCACACGGCTTCCCTTCAAGGCCATTTACTATCTTTGTTGCCCTCCTTTGGACACTCTCTAACAGCTTAATATCTTTCTTATATTGTGGTGCCCAAAACTGAACGCAATATTGAAGGTGAGGCTGCACCAGTGCAGAGCACAGCAGGGCAATCCTCTCCCTTGATGTACAGCTTCCAAAATAACAGGAAAGTCTACAAACTAGTTGCAATATAGGAAAACTAATTAGTAGCTATTAGCTT
Source organism: Cephalopterus ornatus (assembly GCA_013396775.1). NCBI lineage: Eukaryota > Metazoa > Chordata > Aves > Passeriformes > Cotingidae > Cephalopterus > Cephalopterus ornatus. Next base: position 112,974 of record VZRE01000943.1, on the reverse strand, counting down.
ATTATCTGGCTTATTATGCACTCCAGACCAAAGTCTTGAATGAATTTATGTGTTCTCTCACTCAGTACTGCCCCATTTTATGTCCCAGGCATGTATTCCATTCCCTCTTCTGTGCACAAGAGGAAGTGACTACCCTGATCTGGAACTGTTGCAGCAGCACTAGGAATGGTGGGCAGAGGTCAGCTAGTGAGCAAAAAAGAGATGCTGAAGTAAAACTCATATCTGAAATGTTTTGTGCAAAGGGGGCTGAAAACACTTATTAAGGTGAGGTATTTACATCACTCGATATACAAACCTTTCACCTATGGGACGTTTGTTTGTGTGTTTGTTTGTATTTAATAGGATAAATTCATGTGGGAAGAGACTTCAAGATGTCTATAGACCAACCTCTTCCTCAAAGCAGCAGCATCAGCTCTTAGATAAGACCAGTTTACTCAGGGCTTTATCCAGCTGAGTCTTGAAAACCTAAAAGGATGAAGACTGCACAAACCCTGTGGGCAACCCAGCCCAGTACTTCAGTGTCCCCATGGAGAAAAAGAGTTTCCTTACTTTCCTTTCTTCCTTTCCTTTCCCATCCAGACCTCCCTTGTTTCAGCTCATGCCTGTTGTCTCATCCTCCTTGCATGCCCTGATGTTCAGGGCCTGGCTCCAGCTCCTCAGTGACTTCCTGCAGGCACCTGGGGTGGCTCTTCAGCCCACCAGAAACTATACCTTCTCCAGGCCAGACACCCACAGCTCCCTCTGCCTCTTCTCAGAGGGCAAGGGCTCCAGTTCCCCACCATCATAGTGGCCTTCAGCTGAACTCATTCACGGTTATGGGTCTCTGCCCGCAACTGGAGACCCAAAACTGTTTCCTCTCTTTTCTACACCACTTCCACTAGATGATACAAATAATCCCAGGAAATGGAAAACTCCTATTCAGTGCCTTCTTCTCTTTGTGGAGACAGCTTCCAAGCCACTTCTAAGTGCTCCTAAAAGGGCTTCTAGATACCTGATGCAGTAGGATGGGAGGGTGTGGGCTCTGCAGATACACCTGGCCTGTACAGCTGCGGATGAAAGGTTGATTGAGACATAGTGACAGATTTTTATCTCTAAGTTCTTTAGGAAAGGATGAGGAAAGGTAATTTTTTTTCCTTTTGCATTTCTTTGTTTTAGCTTAACAGCTGCTTCATTCAGTTGAACTTTATCATTTCTCATCCAGTATGATTTTGAAAGTCACAGCTTCTCTAGCTCTTTTGCATGGCTCTAAGCCTTAAGTTTCCCTGTTAAAATTAACTTGGTTTTCCACCTATTTATCTTACCTTCTAAATTTTTCATTCCTTTTTTGCATCTTCAGCCAAATAGAAATGTTCCTGCCACTGACTGTGATTTTCTCACATGAAAATTAAGCTCAATGTATACTGGTATGTAAAGGTAATGAAACCAGATCATCATCTGAGAAAAACAAAGTCTTTTACCAAGTAGCTTTTATGAAATTCTTCTCTCTTTTCCTGTACAATGGAGGGCCATAATCTCTCTTGGCCTAGGTGGGGCACTACTCAGATGATATTCTGATTCCATGTAACTTCTTAATGATTCTGTTTACTCTTACAGATTCACTTTTGGCAGATTAATGGTTGTTTTCTTTCTAGAGAAGATGATTCAGTAATAATACTTTTGGGTAAAAAAGAAAAACTTACCGGATAGAATTGCTAATGTTTAGGTGAAATATTGCACAGGACAGAATTGTAAATTATTGCCCCATACGCATATCTGAAATGCCTAAAATTCAGCTAAATTGTACATTTACTCTTCTGTGAATGTGGGGAAATTATTTAGAGTCAAGTGGTGATCATTAGTCAACTATCTGAATAAGATGTAAGAAATGTTGACTTTGTGGATGCACAGGACTTTGTAATTGGTTTTTTCCTATTTTTAATTAGTGTAACTCTAATTATCTATTCATAAACAAGCCTACTGACCAAACTACTCCATGCAAATTGTTTCTGTGCACAGCACCTCAGTTGCAGACAGGGTATTTGTCATAGAAATGGAGAGACAAGCAAGAATTAGAAAAAAATTTCCAGAAAATATTTTTTCAGAGTTCTGTTTTACTGTACTTAGGACAGGTCTTACTGCAGGAAAGATATAGTCAGCCAGACTTTCTAGGCACCTAGTCCAAGCTCTGAAGCCTGATCCAATACCTCCTGAAAGCAGATGTTTCAGTGCCCCCCAGTCAGCAGGAAGCCCTAGAGGTCCCAACACTTCTCAGAGTGCAGCTCAGGCCAACAGCAGCCAAATGGTGGCAAACAACTCAGACACAATAAGTGGGATGCCCCTGAAGCCTGCCAGTATCAGAAAATGGACCTTGTGGTGTCTGAAGAGTAGCTTGGCTTTAGGACACGCTCAACACTTGTAGAGACTGGTCCACAGCTGTGGATGCATGCACAGTCACCTCATGCTTCCAGAGCTAGGGAAGGAGAAGCAGTGGCTGCCAGCCCAGCCAGGTGTCATAGGAGTGACATTGCTGCTCCTGCTGGTTGTCCCCATCTGGGCCAGCCATGGGGCAAGGAAGGGACAGGCACTGCCCTGCAGCTGCAGAGTGAGAGCATGTAGCTGAGGCTGAGCCACTCAGGGACCAGGAGGACACAGTGGGGGATGAACCAGGCTCTGGTCCCCAGAGTCAGATGAGTGCAAGAGCCATATGGATGGCACCAAATAAAATTCCCTGTGTACTCCCAAATTAGCAGGACTTTGTGGCAGTAAAGCTGGCTACCCTCTCCTGCCCTTTGGATTTCAGGTTTCAGCTATCAGTTTTACAGGGAAGACACTCAGATACCCCAGGGATGGAAAACAGTATAAAACAAGCAAACAAACATCATTTGCATCCACTTCTAAGCAAGTTAATCACTGTGAATATTAATATAGCTGTTAATCCCCTATATAATAATGAAAATGCCTGTCTCAAAACCTGTCTGACTTTTATCTGTAAGCAATGATACTACAATGCTCTAGCTGTCCTTTGATCTTAGATACAATGAGACTTTGAAAAGCAGCAGACTGTCCATTGCACCCTCAGAAATTTCCTCTCTCATCACAATGTTTGTATCTGAACAACCCCACTCCTATGCTGCACTTGCAAACAAAGGTCCTGCCTTCTTTCCTCTCCTCCTCTCATTTTTCATGACCTATTTCCCAACAAAAGTTATTTCCTTTCAGAATGGTAACTAAAAAAAATTTGCAACTTTTCTTCATTTTCTTTTTTTTTTTTCCTTTCCCTTTTGATGCCATTGGTGACATCTGTGCTGCTGCTCTCAGCACTCTCTTCCTCCCTCTGGCTCAGTTTGCTCCACCCCTCCCCACCTTCTTGCGCTCCTTCCTCTTTATACTACTTGGTTTATGAACTCAATGAATATAACTATTCTGTTTAGGAAAAAAAAATTACTTTTTCTTTTGATGCACTTCCAATGCTCATTGTACTACCTCTTATTCCATTCCTTCTACAAAAGTCATTGTTAAGCCCCTTTTTTTCAAAAGTATATGCCTTTTTTTGATTCAAAAGTCACTACTTCAGTGCTTTTTGAGAACTCTTTTATCAGTGCTGGTATCTTTTGTCAACTCCCACCACATTTTCAATCTCCATTTCCCTCAGTATGATCCCTGAAGAGTTATGTTTCATTTTTCTTACGTCTCTTCTCCTCAGTGCTCATTTCACATGGATTCCCATGTTACAAACAGCACAGTTGCTGTGATCCTTCATATATTTGGACAAACTACACATTTACCTTCTGAACATTAGTACACTGAAATTTGTTTCATGTCTGCTGTTCCAATTCATAAATGTCATAATTTTTTGCTATGCCGGAACAAGGGATCCTGCAAGCAGTTAGATTCACACTTTACTAATCTTTGAATACAGTTTACAGTTTTCCCTGTTTAAAAAATGCCCATGCTGTGATTTTCCTCATATTTGTGACGCATTTATTCTCCAAACTGAAGATTCAGCATCTTTCTGCCCCATAACTTAGTTTTGTACTATTGTCCCGAGCTACTTAGAGTTCAGCAATCTGTTCCAGCTGTAAGCACCTGCTCACATATTTAAATTTAAGTATGAAATTAAGTCCTCAAGTGGACCAGGGTTCATGGGCTCAGTTACAGAGCTGAGCCTTATATTTTCCTCTGATGTCCTGCAATGCTGCTCAGTGCAGAACCACGTCCACGCAGCACCGAGTTCTCCAGAGTCGGACCTAAAATACAACATTTTTTTATAACACTCCTGAGTAGGGACTCTGTGCCTTCTGTGCCCTCAAATGCTGGCATTTAATTTCAGTAAACCCAAATATAATACTGGCAGACATACCCATCTGCGGATCAGCACCCTAACAAGTAGCTGTCTGTAGATGTATTGAAGTCACCTTACCAATCTCCTGTGAAGTAATTCCCCCATGCTAGTCAACCACCAACCAGACACTCCCCCAATTAAACCAAATTTCCTACACTACTCTTTCAGTAACTTTAGCATACTTCCTAGATTGCTTTTCAGTACAGTGGTCTGTCCCTTGAAGCACAGGAGGAAATACAGCCTGAAATAGAAATTTGGAAATGAATAGAGACCAAGTAATTATAAAACCTGATATTGGAATATATTATAGTTATGAAAAGCATACCAGAGAAATTGGAATAAATCGAAAACTGGTAGGAGAGAGGATATTAAAAGGACAGTATAGTTCAGGGATCAAATTTACTGATGTGAATATCTGAGCAAACTCAAACGTGATAGTGCTGCACATGCTAAATGGTTTAGAGAATTTTAACAGGAAATAATTGTCTCTCCTACAAAGCTCTCTCATTTTCTGCTGACAAAAGCAGATGATTAGTGTCCCTTGAATATCAAATTTTTGCCATGCAAACTTGAGAAGGAGTGTCAAGTTTCAGTAAGTTATCCCTAACCCAGGCTTCCTTGCACATTTATCTTATCTAGTTGCATTTCCTATCTAGAGTATTTCTGCAAATTTCATGAGGACTTTATACTTTTACTCTGGGTCAAGATATTAATTTAATCTTTCTAAAGTATGTTCCCCTACTGAAAATGCAAAATAAAAAAGCAAACTATACAAATTCTAAAACCACTTATTCTCTTCATCTTTAAAAAATCCACTACCTTGTAAAGAATAAGTACCAAATGCTAAACCTAATCTTCAGAAGTATGTGTTCCAAAACAGCTGGAGATTGTATAAGACATTTAAATTAAATATATTTATTTATATATATATATATATATTTTCTGAAAACTGATAGCTTACAAGCAAGTTTTGGCTAGCATTATTTTTAATCCTTTATAAATTTTGAAAAGGAATGGAAGGTGAAGCATGTTCTTAAATCTGTAGATTTAAATAATTAAGATACAAATAGACTAAGGGACTAGATTACTAACCACTGGTGCTTGAAACTGCCAAGTGATATGACCGCCACAGTTGCCCTGTGTTGCACTGGAGTTACTGAAGTTACTCAGGTTTCCATTAGTGAAATATCCCAATATCTGCAGATTTTGTACATCAGGAAGTTAAAAGCTTGACTTGAGCGTCTGACTCCAGAAAAATAAGGAGGAACTTCAGTATTGCAAGAGCCTGCGCTGGCTCCCTCCAGAGTTGAGTCCCAAGCAGTGGAAAGATTGGCTGTGGCTGTGAGCTGCTTTAGAAGTTTCTTAAGACTCAACTGAGAGCTTGGGCACAGAGCTCACAGCTGAGTTAGGAGAGATAAGGGCCTGAAAATCTCTTTTGTGGACTTTTTGGACATGCTCCAAACACATGTGGTGTGCGCAAGGCTCACATGTTTGAAGCTAAACAGATGCTGAGACATCCGTGGGCCTGGGGACTGCACACATCTTTCAGAAAGAGCTGTGGATATTCAATCAAACAGCAGCAGTGACCTAGCACCTGCCCAGCTGCAGAGATTGCAAGGCAAGCTGAAGAAGCTTGTTAAGAAGTGCTTCCAGCAAAACTCAACAGAAAAAGTCATTTGAAGGGGAAAAAAAGGAACACTTCAAACGCAGTCTAAAATGATTATTCTGCAAATAAGTGCTGCCTTCAATCTCAGTAAAAATACCTGTTTGCATAAATCCAGCTGCAGGGCAGAGCATTGCATGCTTTAACTTGCAAAGCAAGGGGAGAGAACCTCTGGGGTCACACACTGAAGCAGCTCAGCACAGCATGTGAGGAATTTGCTTCCCTGCTCCACTTCCCCTGTGCCATCCCCACAGAGACTTCCTCTGTGCTTCAGGTGACAGCTCAGCCTCATAGGGACCAGCCATGGAGAGAAGGGCACTCGGTCTCTCCCGGCATTCTCTCGCCCTCATCCCCAGTTCGCTACCAGGGCTGGCAGCAGAGCTGCAGGCCCCACGGGCAGCCGCTGCCACAGCACAACATGATGTGTGGGCATGGCAGCACCTGCCTGGCACCCCTCCCAGACCACGCGTACTTTCCTCAGCACCCAACCTCAGCAACAAAAATGGGAACTCAGTTGTTCACAGCACAGACCCACTTTAGGGAATATTTTGCCAAGTTTCTTTGAAAACAAAACATAGCTGAAACAGTGATGTAAATGCAGACCAGCCAGCCTGTATGACAAATTCCTTCTTCCCTTACAGCCACTTTCATTCCTCAGTTTAGGGTGCAATAGGACTTGAAAACAGCACAGTCCCCTGGAGGGAATGAGACTTTGGGGTTTGCAGTGTCTTCAGACATTGCGTTAGCTCTAGCTCCTCCGTGCTGTCTCCTCTGGAAATCCAGGAGAAGAGTAAGCAACGGGCCTTCCCCTGAGTGCAGGCTACGCTGCTGTGGGCTGCTGCAGGGCTGGGACACCCCAGACCTGGGTCTGTTACCCCATCTGGTCATGTCCAGAGGAAGGATTCTCAGGCTTGGCAGCTTTCTTCTGGGGCTGTGGTGCTTCTCCACTGCCACCACAAAGCAGCTCTGTCTTCTCCTTAGTACTGCCCACCACTGGAGGAGTTTTAGCACTACCCACCACTCTAATTGACTGGGATTGTGTTGACGTTATACTTCCTCTCCTCAGATGGTTTCATTTGTGAAAGTGTTAGGAACAAAGGCTGAACTTTGTTGGGTGTTGCCAAATCCTGTAGCCTGGTAGGACAGATGCTGCCACTGCTCCCTGTTCCCAGAGCCATCTCAAAGGGACCTAAAGGTCCACGTCGACTACTGGGGATCCATGGGGCTCCAGGGGCCATTCACACCAGATGTTCTGGTCCCTCCAGCAGCCAACTCTCAAAGTCTTGGGACCCTCTGGTGCTCACCCCAGAGTGGGAGCTGTTTGCCTAACTGGGCTACTGGGGCTTCCCCTCTTGCCTTCCCTTATGCTCCATGTTCTTTCACTTGTGTGTGAATATGACCTTTTAATCCCATAATTTAAAAATTTAAGTTAGCATCTCCACTTTGTGCTGAAATGAGAATTTTGACTATGGAAACTATAATTTGGTGGGTATTTAAATTTCGCTGGTATTCATGTGATCAGTAAAAATATGTACCTGTTAGGGCTGTCTTCGTATTTCCACACAGCAGTCATAACTTGCTTCAGATGGGCTGAGATTTGCCAGAAAGGATTAAGGAAAAGATCATGCTGTTTCTACAGCTGTTGCCTTATGTCTCTGTTTTCCTCTGATGCCTGGCCATGTACCCCCCAAACTAGAAAAAGCTTCTTTTGTTAAGCAACTGAAAATCTTGGGAGTGAGATAGAGAAAGACACTGTGCACTCAGTTTTATATTTGAGACATTTCCAGATTATTCAGTTTTATATTTGAGACATTTCCAGATAATTCTTCTATTTCCACTTAGTAGGTCACTTACAAAGAGAAGACTATAAATTATTAATGGAAGAATGGATCTCATTTTTTCTTTTTTATCACTCCCACTGGGCTCTGATCAGTGGAGTTATACCAGAGATGAACTGTACCACAAGCAGGGGTTTTTTTACAGTCTACTTTGTACTAATCAAAATGCATAAGCAAAATGTTAATCAAATTATTTCAGAAGTTGAATCCTAGTGTTGAGGTGTTGTTCTAGCTCATGACTGCCAGGACAGAATTAACTTTCAGGCTCTTGTCTTTCTTGCCATTCTGAAAGTATATACACTGCTACAACATAGAGGAAAAGAATAATGTTCATGTATTCACAGTAGAGATTTTGTGTCATCAAATGTCACCTGTTCATGATGGTATATGTTGTTCCTCTTAAATAATCAGACCCTCAAATTGTGTCATAAAAGAATTACAATGATTACTGGGGAAACATTTTTTTGGAGCTAAAAACCCACTCTGAAATGCCAAACTACGTACTGTGGCTCTCTGAGTTAGGGCTCACTGAATGCAGTGGGACTTAATATATGGCCAGTAACAAAATTTCTGGCAAATTCAGGAGATCTGTCTTTTTTATATTACACACCTCCTTTTCATCTCTATAGTCAAAAATACTGAGTTTGTTTCCAATTATCTTTTATTAAGCTTGTATAATAAATTGGAGTTTTTAATTACAGAAATAGAAATACAAAAAGCAATTTGAAACACAGAATGATTCTTTCTGCCATCAGAGGTGGAAGATGATTAACACCAGAGTAAAGTATTATTTGTAAAAGACATCAGGAGGGAAAGAGCTTTTCAGAGACACAAGTGGCAATTACATACTAACCTCTCCAGGAATCTCCATGGCCACTGAACAGCTACCAATGCTTCTGTGAAAAATCCCCTTGTTAATGTATTTCAGCATCTCTTGTTAGCATTAAAATAGGTTATAACCTATTTTGCAAAATGAAACACTAGAAAAACACAAATCTACATATGCAACAGTTGATGTCCAGAGGTTTGTGAAAGTCTAATGACTAAAAGACTCACCACTGCTGCTGCCAGGTGAGCAGTGGAGAAAGCATGTCTGTAGACAAGTTTTAATTGACAGTTAGGTGGTCTCTTCTTTTTTGAACAGAAGCAGACAGTAATGCCTAAAATACTGTGTTCTTGGAGTCATGTTTTACACTACTGCTTTTATGGAAGAAGATGATACTGGCAATGAGAAGTGTCAGTAAAAACCACTCTGGAGTAGGCACAAATTTTAGATGTTGTTCAGTGGGAAGACGTGTGGTTCAGAAAGTGCAGGGATATATTAGATTACAACAGTTAGCACAGGCTAAGTAATGAAAAACATGCAGAAGCACATTCTGCAGTTATGAATCATTTTTCTATCACAACTATCATTTTTATTAGCTACAATACTAATTGAGTTTCTTTGCAGTTACCTCAGTTCATCTCATTATTAGCAGAAGATATATTAAATTGTGAATCAGAGCCTGTGGTGATCTCATGGAGGTAGGTTCATAATGAAGGAATAAAAGCACCCATTTTTGCAGCTATGTTTCATGAAGTTTCTTCAGCTTCTGAAGTGGACTTCTGAAGGTAAATGTTTATATGCCACAGGAAAACTACAAAGAGTGGGAAAAAATACGATGTATAGGAACCAGTGATGGTTCTCATACTGTCATGAGCATATTAGAGCCTTCTTAGGTGCGAGCTAGTGGAACCCAGGCAGGAACAGTGTCAGAGCCCACTCAGCCGCCTTTTGTCACTTAGAGCCTTGCTAGCCCGATTGCACCCTCTGCTCACAGGGCTTATGAGGGGAGTTCCCTGCAAACCTGACATTACCCCACAAAGATGTCTCGGATCCTGAACTTAGTCAGAATAACAGGTCAGCATCACTTTTTCTTTCCCACACAGCACAGGGGAATAGTTGTTACATGAATTCTAAGCAGAACTGTCTCCAAATTATGGGGTTTCCACATGAAAACCAGTCTGGCAAACAGCCTTTGTGCCATGTCACACGGTGAGCTGTGTTGGCAAATGGATCAATTTTCAAATAACAAGTCAGCTGCATCAAAAAGTTCTGTAATAATGATCTGGTCCCTTTTTTTCTCTTTAGTTTAAAAATATTTTGTATACATTTGCATATATTTGGTTATTATATATCTGAAATTAAAAGGTTATCAGGAAATGCTGTTAGTAATTGACTTTGGGGCTAGAAAGTGGGAGTAGACATGAAATGTTAACACTGGAATATCCCCTGCTATCTGGAAGGACTTAGCGTGCAGTGAGCTGTAAGTTTTGGTCATGTCTGATAACCAAGATCAAAGTTACCTTTTGCTTTCAGGTCTGTCCATTGTGGACACAGCCAGCTTAATCACAAGGTTGGTTTATGCAGGTGAAGAGGAAAAGGGATTATGAGCTCCAGTAGCACAAAGCGGTGAAGGAACCAAAGAAGGTGACTTAAAGCTGTAAAATGTCATTGGTGCCACCAGGTGGACTGAACAGAATGGCTGCCATGGAGAGGTCTGGCATGAACAATTCTGTAAGCAGCAGAGGAGCAGGAGACTGGCAGTGAGTTAGTTCAGAACTAGAGAGTCTCTACGGGTGAAGCAAACAGACAGAATTGAATAATCGAACTTCAAACTTGAAGAGCAGGAGAAAGCCCATGTGTTTGCCTGTGTCTTCTGGTTTTTACCTGAGTTTTTCCTCCCACAGAGATATATGTTCTGTGTTTTGTTGTAGGATGTTCTTAGACCTCAAAGTCACAAAAGGTCTTACCTCTTTCAGTCTGTGAAACTTCACCTAACACCCGTGCATGAAGCAATAACTGCTTTGAGCTAAAACTGTGTCTTCTAGGTTAAGTATTAGGGGCTGAACCATTCAGCACTCTCTCTGATAGTTTGCTGTAAGAGATAACCCCCACGTTGAGGATCTGAGCTCTGTTTCCTGTCTGAAACAGTAAAAGAGCTTTGCTCACTGTCTTCCTGTTCTATTTGAGAGAGCTCTCTCACAATAATCTTATGCAGTGCTATAGGCTTGGGGAAGAGTGAATGGAAAGCGGCCCAGGTGAAAAAAACCTGGAAGTGCTGCTTGACAGCAGCTGAACATGAGCCAGCAGTGTGCCCAGGTGGGCAATGGCATCCTGGCCTGTATCAAAAATAGTGTGGCCAGCAGTCCTAGGGCAGTGATTGTGCCCCTGAACTCAGCACTGGTAAGGCCACACCTTGAATCCTGTGTTCAGTTTTCGGCCCCTCCCTACTAGAAAGACATTGAAGTGCTGGAGCGAGATTAGAGAAGGGCAACAGAGCTGGTGAAGGGTGTGGAGCACAAGTCTTATGAGGAGCTGCCGAGTTGTTTAGACTGGAGAAAAGGAGGCTTGGGGCTGACCTTATCACTGTCTACAACTTCCTGAAAGTCAAGTGGGGATCGGCCTCTTCTCCCAATCAACTAGTAACAGGACAAGAGGGCATAGCTTCAAGCTGCAGCAAGGGAAATTCAGGTCAGACATCAAGAAGAATTTCTTCATGGAAAGGGTGGTTAAGCATTGGAATGGATTACCCAGGCTGGCATTGGAGCCACTGTCCCTGCAAGTGTTCAAGAAATGACTGGATATGGCACTTAGTGCCATGGTCTAGTTGACAAAGTGGTGTTCAGTCAAAGGTTGGATTCAATGATCTTGGAGGTCTTTTCCAACCGTAATGATTCTATGATTCTTAGAAATCAAACATATTTTTCGTGGGAGGTACTTACACCCTGTGAGCAAATCATCTCTCTTTCCTTTTTGGTAAAGCTAACCATAGCAATCTCTTTAAACTTGATATTATTAGGCCTACTCTCCAGCTTCTAATCATATTTGAAGGGTTTTTTGACAGGCCACCTGAATTTTATCAGTGTCTGTTGTTTGTTTAGCGTTTGCTCTAGGACTATTCACATGTGTTTGACTAATTTATAGAGGGAAAGCCTCTTGTCAGCTTCCCTTCTCCTAGACTGAAGAAGCTGAGCTCCCATCTTCCATAGCAGACTTTTACACTCCTCCATCCTACTAGCTTTTTCCTGCACCCAGTCAACACAAAAATCCCCTTTCTTGACCAGGAGTAACCAGAAACACACACATATATATTATTCATCATCTTTCTCCCATGTCAGTGGTTTTTCTTACAGAAGTGGGGTTTTGGGTTTGTTTCCAGTTTTCTTTTGTTTTGTTTTCAGAAGCTGCTAAATACTAACACTTGTGCCTCTGTGACATATACTTATTTCCCAGTCTGAACTTTATAGTGTTCCCTCTGTCTTTGACAGTAAATAAGTTCTGGAATATTCAAGGAGTGTCTTTTTCAGTCATTCCCTTGTTGTCCATATCTGCTACCTGGTATACAGTGATAACCAGCAATCCAAGTGTGCTGCCTGTGCCAGCAAGCCCTGCTGGCACTTCAGATGGATGTGCTTGAGAATGAATAGGACAGAAAAGGGTTCTGCAGGGACCTGAGAAACCCCTCTTCAGTTGTCATTTGTAGCTAAATAGAGACAAATCTTTATCTCCAAAAGAATACCTCATAATCATATTTATTCTCTCTTAGAAACCAAAAACTAATTCTTGCTGTTTAGATCTGGTTAGTCACTGAAAGAGGGATCATTTGCTCAAGGACCGAAACTTTAAGTCACCTCAGAAGTCTAAAGATATGAGCCCAATGCTCCTCACAGACATGAAGAAACCTCTTTCTTAGGGATCAGCAATGGCACATAATAGTCAAAAAGACTGAAAAATACACAGGAATTTTATTCGTTGCAGTAGTTTTTTCCAGCCCTATGCATTTGAAGGCAGTCAACTTGTTATTCAGGGAATTTGTATCATGGGATGTGGCTGTTGGATAGTCAAGGTCATTTTGAAATGTATGTGTTGCCAGTTGAAGCACACTAAAGCCTTCATGGTGCAAAGTTGAGATCATTTAGTGTGACTTCACAAAGTGCACACATAAAGGAATCGGTTTAACTTTTGGCCTCCCTGCATTTAACTGACTGGTAGCTACTTACCCAAACAAGAGCATCAGCAATAAAACGATTGCTGTGTTCAACTGGATTTAATTGAAGTGAAAACGAAAGTCCTGACAAAGGAAGGGGAGAGATAAAATCGTGTTTTACCATTTTGTTGACTTTCCTCTTCTAAATAAAAAGAATAAATTGTAATTAATATCATAAATCAATTTTTCAAGTGAATACCTCTCTAAGTATTAACAGTAGACAAAACATTCTAAAGGCTGTCAGAATAAAAAAATCTTATTAAAGAAATAGGAAGATGGCATCTCATATGACTCAAAGTCTCGGATTCCTGTTGCAAAATTATGCCTAAAGAGTCATGCTCAGCAAACAAAAGGGCACACTTCTGCACCTGTATTTTCAAATATTCTATAGCATGAGTTTGAAAGAAGCCCTGCTGTGTAACATCTAGGCTTGGAGGAAGACTAGCCACTGAGATCAATACAGACACTCAGAACCCTGCAATACTGATAGGCCATTACAGCAATTCTAAAATCAACGGAGTATTTAACAAGGTGCTAATATAATTCCATTGAGACCAAGACAATGAGTCAGCCAAACATGCTTGTGACAGATTCTTGCAGAAGTATTTTCAATTACTGCATCTTTTTGAGAAAAGGATAAATAGCAGTCTTCTTGGTGTATGGCATCCTAAACAACACCCCACGCCCAGTCTGCCCCCACTCTGCAGCCCACATGGTGGGGTACTAAGGCAGCTGTGCCTGAACCAGCCCTTCTGCCAAGCCAGTCCTATCTAGCAACTCACTACCTATACCCAGCACCCGGTGTTATTGTTCTAATACACTGACAGGAGATGTACCACAGATAAAACAGCAATGCTTAGAGCAACCTCTTCAGCTGCAGCCAATTATTTAAACTCCCGTAGAGTGACCTATATAGGATATTCCTCAAAGGTCACTTCTAACTTAATGTAGGCCAGTAAACTACTCCTTCTTAACATCTAGTACATGGAGCAGATGCTGTGGCAGCAATATTGGTGGAAAATTCTTTGTCTGCATAGAAATGTGGGACCTGCAACTGCAACTTTTTGACCCCAAAGCGAGAAAAGGGATGAAGGAAGAGGAATGACATTGCTATAATCAGTCACCTCCTTCATCCAGTCTCAGCCAGTCACTAGATGCCAGTTCTCTACAACAAAGGCAGTGTAAAAAGCTCCCATTCTGTACACCCTCCCTCACTGCAATTTTCTGCAGCCAGTTGTGCAGGCATCTGTTGGCAAAATATTCTAAAGTGGAACAGTCAAATTACTGTGGTTTTAAAAACAAAAACAACGAAAAGAGACAACAACTATCACCCAAAAGCAATTAACCTTGATCCTATTGAACAAGTGGTTTGGATTATGGTCAGCAGGCAATTGTGTAAGTGAGAGTAACTGCAGGTCTGCATAGAACTATGACCTGAGAAAGCATGTGATGACCATCATCTTCTAGATCTCTCTTCTACCCTGTTCAGCTGCTATAAGAAGCTGTTGGAAGAAGCCTCTACAGTACAAATTGACATGCAAGCAGTGGACCAGGGAAACCTTTGATTCACATACAAGAATCTTTATTAAAGTTTCATGACCTATGGAAACTGTTGCTCCAAAGATATTTCTATGATGTGGCATTTGCACACAGGAATTCGAGACTGCAGAGAGAAAAGAAAGATGAATTAAAAAAAAAAAAAGGCAAAATTAGGGAGTCACTCAAAAAGGTAGATGCCATTGCAATGGTTACTTCACATTTCTTTTCTCAAGAATCATAGAATGGTTTGGATTGGACAGGACCTTAAAGATCATTTAATTCCAACGCCCCTGCCATGGGCAGAAACACCTTCCACTAGATCAGGTTACTCAGAGCCCCATCCAATCTTGTCTTGAACACCTTCAGGGATGAGGCATCCACAACCTCTCTGGGCAACCTGTTCCAGTGCCTCACCATCTCCACAGTAATTATTTTCTTCCTAATATCTAATCTAAACCTGCCATCTTTCAGTTTAAGGCCATCCCCCCTCATCCTATCACTAAGTACTGAGAGTAAAGCAGCCGGGTAAACACTTAAAGCACTTGGGCTCCCCATCTCCCTTCCGGTCAATATCTGGAGCTGTGGGATTGCACACAGCTTGACTAGAGGGAGATTTCCTTCTTTTTCACTCCTTCATCTTGCTTTCCTCCTCTCCTTTCTCCCTGATCCTAGTCCCTTTTATCTGTTCCCTGAATTCTGCCACTTTCATTTGAGATGTTTTAAACTCACTAATGTAGTAATTTTTAATTTATTTAGGTTTCTTCTAGAAACATTTGGTTCAGAGCTTAGTCTTGTGAATGCTAGATCCAGCACAAAGTAAACGGTGCATTGGTAGGAACGACAAGAAGGGGTGGTGGATACCATCACATTTAAATCATGAGGCTGCATGAAGCCATTCACTGGGTACCTAAACTCAAGTTCTTTTCAGATGAGGTTCTCAAGTAATTTTCAATGGGATATCATGTTGAAGTCAGTAGCCATTCAAGGTAATATTGAATGGTGGTCAAATTCTTTGGGTATTCATTTCAAGAATCTGGAATTATCTACTGCCTGGCAATAATTAGACACACTGCTAAAAAACAATCTCTTTTTGCTTGATGCTAGTATTACGTTAGCGTATTCTTAATTCTTCGTATAAAGTATTTTTTAAGACTGTTTTTTATAATATGTATCTATCTACAATTATAAATCAAATAGCTTTACAATTAAAAGACATATTTGGCCTTTTTTATCTTGCGAAAGTTTGTGTGAAATTGGAGCCGTGCTGCGGGGTTTTTTTACATAATTTTTCGATTCACAAATCCCTCTTAATTAAAATCTACAACAGCTTTTTATAAAAAGAGCACAAATTCATCAAAACAAGTAACAGCCCAAATTGTCACTGAATTGTTGCATCTGTGTTTCCTTGTCACCAAGTTAGAGACCTGGAAAGTAATGCAGAGGTGTAGATGACATTTCATTCTTCGTCACTGATGTCACCACAGGCTCCCAGCCCTCTTCCACCTAATCTCCTTCAGGACAGCAGAATCAGTAGTTCCTTTGGAGCATGAATTTGCATCTCACTGATAACATCTTTCCACTAAACTATTGTTTTACCTGGTCTTTACCAACAGAAGTGTTCGTGCCCGCATTAATATACCCCTTCTCTTTTCCCCAGCCCTATGAATTGTCTGTCAAAGTCATTCCTACTCAAACTGAAGAGTACATAATCCACTTCCTAGAATAACAAGTTATCTTTATCTTTCCTATCATAGCACTACTTAATTTCAGAGCAAATTCATTTTTATTCTGTCATAGGCTCCAACTTTCTCATATTTGTCTGCATCATAATATAGTGCAGTAAGCCTATGATAATATGAATTTTCTTTTTGTGGCTGCAGAAAAAATCATGTGTGCTGTAGTCTGAAATAATTGGGTGATCCTACTGGGACATTCTCATTGTCACTGCAGGATTTGAAGTGGCAGGTGTTTAGGTGTGATGCAGATTCATCCTCTCATGCCTGTGCTGCCTAACAGCATGAAGGCAAATCCAAAGCTTCCAAAAGCCTGTAAAACTCTGATAATCCTGCTAAGATTTATTGCAATGGTTCAAGAAAGAGATACAAGTGAGTCCTACGATCAGATAAAGAAAAAAAAGAAACTTTTTTTTTAAAGATAAGCAAGTCCACTCAGAAGGAAGAAAGCCTGTAATTCACCTTAAGTACTATCCAAGGAGAAACTAATTCCTTTCAGATGCAGGGTCAAGTTTTATGTGGAGTCATCTTGACCTGTAATCAGTTTGGCTATGAATAAACATATGTATTCTAAGGAACCATGGAGCAAAGATAAAATATGATTACTAACAAATCCAGTCCAACTCTCTTGGAGGTCTGTGGAAAGGCTGCCATTGATTTTGATGGGATTTGGATGTAATTTTGTCATTCAACACAGGTGCTTTTATTCAGGACATTTTAGTTCTCTCAGTGTCAGAAAAAAATCCAGCCCAACTTATCATCAGAAGAAACCAGAAAACTATGGTACTTCTGAAAATTAAGCCAGCAAATCTTTTAGAAAGAAGATGTGTTACCTCCAAATCAGTCCTTCTCAGCTGGTGATGAACACCAGTTCAAGTGCTGGCTTAAATTGGAAAAGGGTTTTCAGCACAGCTGGAAAAAGCAGGCAGAGATTTTGTGAAGCTGGAGGTTGCTGCTTTTGTCCTTCCATGAGTGGCACTTTTTTAACATATGAATTCTGGGGCACTCATTGATAACAGTCATCACTAACCAGTGCATCCACTCCCTAAAGTGGGGGGAATAAAAATACATAATTGCGGTTTGAATGGTCAGTGCGCTAAGAAAAGGGTTCCCTATTTCAGTGATTTCTATAACTACCAACAAAATGTCCCGAATAGCTGTTTCTCAGACACACCAGCTATAAAACTGAATTCATTTCATGGCTCTGAGATCCACCGGCTAAGTTCTTCTTGGTGCATGACAAACAGGGCCATAAAAAAATTTAACTCCTATTTCTGATTGTTAGAGCTTGGGAAAAGATGAAAAGAAAAAAGAAAATATAATCTTCCATGACTTGAAGTATTTGAATTTCAGCTCCTGACTGGAAGAGAAGTTAGAGGGAAGTTGCAGGGCTTTTGAGGCAAGGCTAGAAGCAGCTGTTTAAATCAGATTGAATAAGATAGTCATACTGATTTGCTCTGACCATAACACCATTGGACAGTAGATCAATGGCTGAGCATAACTTTGGCACTCTATATAGCCTGTTGATAATTTGCTGTTATAAAAAATTTGTGTCAGAAAACAGTCTGGAAATGAAAGCAAAATTCCTTGTGGAAAAAAGTCAATATCAATGATTCTTTCCACTGAGTAGAAGGAAGGACCCCACAGACTCTTGTCAGTCAGGCTGGATTCTATTGAAATATTTGTGGTTTTCAGCTGGCTTGTCTTCAGCCCCCAAAGGACAGACTCCTTGGGGTGTATCCCAGCCATCAGTCCTTACATACCATTTGAGGCATGCATCCTGGGGAGGCAGGGATGATGGGGATCCCCTGCCACAGCAGCCCAGGTGTCAGGTCCTACAATGTGTCAGCTCAGTGCAATGCCAGTTCCTAGTAGCACTGACACCTCCTGCCATTCTTCCCACTTTCCAGCTACATGTCAGACACTTACTGACTTGCACTGGCCTGTGAGGACCATTCTTTCTCCAGGCGTTTAGGTTGGCTGAGTAAGAGCCCATTCTCCTGTCCTTAGGATAACCATCCAAAAACGATGGAGCCTTGCAATTTTGCCAGTTACTCTGAAACTGCTCTTAGGAAAGGGTAGGAAAAGCCACAAGCAAATCTGTATACAAAATTCAAGGAGAGTAACTCCACTGCCTGTGGAAACAGTTGGACAGAAATGAAGGGAAATGAAGCATGCCTCACACATGACTGCTCCATCGGCGTGGTCCAGCTGAGAAGTTGCCAGACACCCCCAATCCTTCTGTTGAGGACACTTTCGTCCAGCCTCACTTCCTCCTTTTGTACTCTTGAAAGAGGATGGGAATAGAGGGAATCCTGGTTTCTTTTTCAACTCAGCTCCACCTCTGGGTGTAACTCAAATTCAGAACTCTCCCTGATTTTTTTCTTTACTACTTTAAGCAGAAGTATCTCTACGTCCCTCACACAAAGTTGTTGTCTGTTACAACCACTCTGCACAGGCAAAGCCTAGTGCAGCTCAACCAGCCATTGCTGACTGGAAGCAACTGTGCCCAGCTAAACCTTAGTAGGGTATTAACTTGTCATAAGGACTTGTCCACAGATGTCATGCAAATGCAGGAATAAACTTTTCCACATGTAAACTTAAAGTTCTTCGTATACATCCAACTTATTAATTGTATTTATTAGGATGTCACAATCAGACTGATATATGTGGTATATTATCAACCCTCAGTTTAGATAGGGTGATAACCACCTCTGAGATGGCAGTGAATTTAGGATTCTCACACCAACCTCTGTCCTACAAGCTTGACTTTAAAGGCTCACTTTGAACACCATCAACCAGAACTTTGAAGGTAACTGGGAATAATTTGAAAGCCATGTGCTTTCAGACCTGCTTTCAGAATGAAACATTGCAATATTTCACTGGCACATTTTTAACCTTTTCACTTGAGGCTTTTGTCACAGTTCTGAATATAGGTTTTCAAAATATCGAAAACATGATAGCAGGATGGCAGATAAATTTTTCTGGACTCTGAAAGCAGACACTCACAGGCTGGGTTTTCTAGGAAGCACCTTTCAGACCACACGTAGGTGTAAGAGGTGCATCTAACTCAAGGCGTGGAAGCAAACCTGTAGCCAAGCTGTTTCAAGCAGTTGAGAGAAGAAAAACTTTCAGTCATCCAAGGCTGGGACATTATAGTGTTTGGTTTTCACAAGGTACAGTAAAACCTGAATTGTTTCCCACTGAAAAATTATATTTACAGTCTGTTGAGATGAAATAATGTACTTTAATTCATGAAATTTAGAAGAGCTGAAGGGTTACTTTTTAAATAGCATTCCCTGGTTTTACTGCAGACTGTAAGACACAGCAGTAAATGTAGTCCCTCTCCAGAGCCTGAAAGCTAAAGTGGCAGTGCTGACATACGAAATAGTGAATAATACAATTAAAGTAGTCTGCTCTTCTTCTAATATGAGCTTGGAGATGTCAGTGCTAGTACTCTTCAGAGTAATAA
Source organism: Cephalopterus ornatus (assembly GCA_013396775.1). Taxonomy (NCBI): domain Eukaryota; kingdom Metazoa; phylum Chordata; class Aves; order Passeriformes; family Cotingidae; genus Cephalopterus; species Cephalopterus ornatus. The sequence continues at coordinate 93,378 of VZRE01000943.1, read as the reverse complement.
CATTGTGCATTATTAAAGACAAGATTTCAACAGCTGTTTAATGTTAATACAAGACCCCTGAATATGTTCTGAGAGGCTCCATGTCAGTCCAATACACGCACTGCAATTTTAACTTGCAGTACAATTACTGCCTTCTCTTGCACTCTGAAAGTTTACTTCCTGTTTTGCCAGGCAATCATTAATCTTAAAAAAAAAAATAAAATTGAATGTTCAGAAAAAGCTACCCACAGTTCTCCATATCCCTATCTGAAGAAAAAGAAAGTTACTTTAGAGTCAGCTAAACCTCTGCCCCCTTCATTGAGCCTTGGCATTCATCCCTTATCTTACTCGTCTTCATTTTGCCTTGAGTAGAATTCCACTGTTCCTGTTTTCCAAGACCAAGCAATACTGGCAGCAGCTGTGATTTGTAAAGAGCCTCATGCAGGATCTGAGTTTAAATTCTAGCTGTTCACACACTGTGTGCTAGCATATGTTATAAGCAACTATAAATTGTGTACAGATGTGTTCCGGAATTCCAGTGAAGCCAAGCTAACAACATTGAATAACAACTCATGTGCTTTGTAATTATACATAATGAATGTGTTTTCATATAACAGAGTCCATCTCTGTGGCAGGATTTATCCACTGGCTTTGGAAACAAGAAATAAGAATTATGGTGTGAATTTTTAAACAGGATTTTTAATATAAGATATGTAAACCAAAGAGAGGAGACTGATTTCTGGGGAACGTTTCATGTAAGAGATTCTGATTAAGTGAGCACACAATCCAGGACTTAAAAAAAAGAATTTGTTCATAACACGTTTTTAAAGTCTAAAGACAAAAAGCATTTACATATAAGTAAAAAGAGAAAGTATGCAAAGATTGCCCTAGTTGGAAAAGCAAAGTGCCAACAAATAGGAAATAGAGGGAAGCACATTAAAGAGGTGTGGGGGTAGGGAGGGTGCAGCCTGCAGGCAGAGAGGGGTCAATCCAACAATCAGGAAGAGCAGGGCTGAAGGGAGATGAGCTTCCTTAAAGTACCTTGCACATATTCTCTGCCATACTCTTGTGCAAAACTGAAGATTTTCATCAAGAGAAGATTAACAGCTTTCTCTCTGCAAATTAGAGTTTGGACAATAAATGCTGGGAATACTGACCATCTCTGCTGTCTGTTGCAGGGAGAGGGCTGTCACTGAAAATTGCTGGGAAGAAATGAAACCCTCCAACACTACCTTTTAGTGTTAGTGACTGAGGTTCTGACCAGGACATGTAGCAAATCATTCCAGCTACATATATCTTTTTTGAGACTTTTCACATATTTATAGATTTTTAGCAAAGAAGGAAATTAGTATTCATTGGTTCCAAGTTACACAATTCTCTTCATTAATTAGTATTCCATCTTCTACTGGTGATAGATCTCTTGTCCTTAATGCTAATTTGGTCCACATTCTTTTGTCTTCTCATTCTTCCTCAGAGAATCTCCAATTTTCTAGGGTAATGTCTTTGTTAATGTCCTCTGCATCTTCTGGTTACTCCCAACATGTAAATTTTAAGATCCCAGATATCCAATTTTAAACCCCTCAGTCTTTGATTATTGAAGCTTATGAGTCCAGCAAAATCTAAAGCCTCATTTATTTAAAGATCAACAACAAAAAGTCTGTGAAGAGAAACCGAGCCACCCACTGGCAAAAGTGGACAAACTCATGACCATCTAAAATAATCAATTAAAAAGTTACTTGAAACTATTAAAAAAAAATTTAGGAAAGTTATATCATTTCCAACACCCTCATTGCTCACGTACCAGCTGTGCCCTATTCATGGATCCAATAGAACACCAGCACTTCTTTTCTTGTCTTCTGACCAGTGGCAAACACCAAGCAGATACAGGCAGTCCGCCTGCAAGAAATAACTCTTTTCTTTTAGCTGTGTGGACAAAGCAGCAGAGGAAAAAAAAGGCCTGAACACAGTCTCAAAACGTGAGCATAGGTTAGCTAGCAGCTGGCAGAAGAGCAGACCTCTGTGTCCTCTCCCACTCAGAGCCCTCAGGAAAGGCATCTCGGCATGTGTTTTAAGATAATCTAAATCATGGTTGCTCTGGTCCCACCATCCTGCCCATTTCCAGCTTTTTATCCCCTTCTCCTGTGTAACTTTAGCACAGGTACTTATTTGATTGCATACTGAAGTGATTCACAGAGCTGGAAAAACTCAAAACTTACCCTGAAATTAAATGACTAGCTTTCAGCCAGGTAAGTTCCCTGAATGGGATCCACGTGAAGTCAGAAAGTTGCCAGGGCTAATGCAAGAGTGGGTATGGAGGTGTGCAGTCCTGGTCCACAGGGAAAGTGCAGGTTACAGTTACCCAGTCCTAGATTACCTTCAGCTGCTGTGGAAGCACACTTCAATGCCTCTCAGAAAATATCACAAGCTTCTTTGCAACCCCATAGATACAATTTTTCCCCTTCTGGCTAATAGGGAGAAAGACCTTTTCTTATATACTAAGACATTTCATGGTTCCTCTCCCCAGCTTGCTTTCCTGATGGAAAGAGGGCTTGTAGGTTTAATGAGAGTAACTCCCCAAGTAGACAGTAGTGGCAAATCATTAGTGAACAGCATCAGCTCTGACAGAGCCACAGCTTTCAAGATTCATTCTGCATTTGAAGGTGATTTGCTACATCAAAGCTGAAAAAATATATTAATAAGGGAAAGGAAAAAAACTCCATTAAAGTTTGATTATATCTTGCATTTTTGTTTTTCAGCTTACCTTTTGGTATAGATCTTCTTTCCGCTTGTATTACACATTCCAGTGCACTTCTCCATACACATAGTATTTGCATCATTTGGCAGAGAACATGAAAACCTAAATGATGATCAGACTGTGCTGGAGAGGATCTGTTAACAGAAAACATAGGCAGTTAAATCACATCATATTAAATCAGCAACATTCTTAACCCTGAAGCACGGCATCTTATTATTTATGGACTAATTACTCTTGACTCTTTGGACTCCTTATATCTCAGGAGCCTGATTAGCTACATATTTGATGGTTATGTTTTACCCTCTCAAACTCCTTGGATTATTCCATGCAGGTCATTTTGCTGACCCACTTTGTCTAGACTTGTGATACTGCTTGGTACCCTGAGAGTTTACCTGACAATGTTGATATAGCTTAACACTGGCTGGTCTCCAGCCATCCTCTGCCACAAACAAGAAGATGAATACTCCTATCCCTTATCTGAGAGGAACAGCCACAGCTGTACTTCCTAGCTCAAATTTAACTATATATTTCTGAAAGATTATGTGCTATATACAAATTCAAAGTGAATCTTTTGAAAACATATCTATGGAAATCATGTAAAAGCAAAGAAGAACTAATACTAGGAAGGGCCATAGCTCAAAAACCCCAGGTAACACTAGCTTGTCTGCCTACAGACTGTACCAGTCAATGAGCAACATAGATTTCTGCTATTTTATTGTTCTATTGCCTTTTTTTGCATTGGATGTTATAGTCTTTCCTTGAGACTTCTGTTAGGGCAGACTATATTATACCGCATTACACAGCAAAGTTTCCTGATTTTCTGGAAGAACTGGTCTGAATAACATGACATTATGCCATATAATGATGTTAAGATGGTAAAAATATTACCACTTAAACAGTTTTTAGGCCAGGATAAACTGCAGTAGAGGAAGAGGACTTGGTGATAAGTTATGACTGAAGGAATTTTTGCAAGGGATAGAATTTCGTGTGAGTGTCTTGAACTTCATCTTAATAGCATGTCATAGTGTTGGGCAACTGATTTCAGTGGTAATGTGCAGGACTTCACAAAGGGCCTGCCACCAGCTTTCAGACCAGAGTCATTATGGTAGACCTGGTATCAAGTACACAGCATACAGGACAACTTGGTAAGAAAGTAAAATATGGTAAGAAGCAAAATAAGAAGATAGTGTGTCATACATACAGAATAACCCTGGCCTCAACAACAACAACCAAACAACTGTTGTTACTGGCTCTACCCATTTTAATAATTTTAGAAGAAAAACAGCACAAGAGGAGTTGCTCCATCCCCAAGGATATGTGTTGCTACACCAAAGAGCAGCTAACTACATTGTTAGTTGTTAAGACTTAACATGCTCCACTGCATTCCCAACCCGGCATTCCCTACTTAACAGATAAGGAATTAGTTTGGTGATTAAATTATTTCCATCACATGCTCCCCTCTTTCAGCTATGTCCTTTTGTTGTTTTATTGACTCCATTTTCCAGGCCATTGCATTTCCAAACAGCAGTCTTCAGAAGCATTATCCCATTAAGGAAACAATCAGTTTGCAGATTTTAACGTATCTGGGGCCTTACTGGGGCCTTGCTGGTATCTGGTTGGATTTCTTCATCTGTCACTTTGTTTCAGGATGTTTTCCATGCTTTTGCTGCCATTTTAATTGATTGCTTTGGTTTATTAGGAGAAGCACTGTCGTAGTTGCCAGATCCAATGCCCAAGTACTAGACCCCATTGTGCTGATATGCAATAATGCAGCTCCAGATTTCACAGGCAGGGAGGGAACTGCTTGGAAATTTTTGCTAGGGGGCATGATTGTCATGGCTAAAGTGAGTTCAAACTCAAAAATGTGGCATAAGCACCACAGTAGAACTTTCAGAGGTCAGTCATGTCTTTGTAAGGACTTCGGCATGGTCTCCCTGCTGCAGCAGGGAGACAGTGTTGTCTTGTGCAAAAAATCAGGCAGGAGTGTGACTGTGTTTTTTCCTTCATGATACCATTGGCCAATATGTGTCCTTGTAACCAAGAAGCCATAGAAGATTTAATTGGGATTCATCCCTACATGATGTACGTGTGTTTTTTGTCTCCTTCCGTTTCAATATTGAACCAAGTTGCAGAGACGAAATCTGGCCCAGTGGTATTACTCAAGGTGAACAGCTGAAGCATTCAGATAGTCATTCTCTGAATGAGCTTGAGGAGGCTAAGTAGCTAGATTAGAAGAGTACAGGTGGGAGAACGATAAATCCCATGATCAGAGGCATTTACAACAAGCTATGAGACTCTGCTTTGTGCTGTTTGTTGCTTTAGGCTGGGATTTCTAAATCCCAGTCTTTGTTGTTTTCCCAGCTTTGTTTGCTCAAGGCAAAGTGATTGTCAAATACCTCACACAGAGGCTCCTAATTCTGAGTGGGACAGCCCGTAATATACAACTCTATTGCAACACAATACTAGCATACAGAAATATGTGATTCCGGTCTTACTGCTGCTGGTATTTTACCATATGTTTGATGTTTTCAGTATGCTATTCTCCTATAGTTTCAGCCCATATGGCAAAGCATAGCATGATGTACACTAAAGGCCACATTTTGCTAGATTTGCTCCCCCGCTAATGTGTCCTGTCAGACCTGACCGGCCCCCAAAACAGCCACAGAAACCAAGCACTGGATTTTCCTGGTTCTGAAGGCAGCATCATGGCTAGTTAAGCAAATTTCTTTTGACTGACCTGACTGAGGGGAAGAGAGTAATTTCTGAAGCCTGGCTTGTAATGTAACTATCCCTGTCTGGCATAAGCTTTTGGACTGCGGCTATTTTTACAATTCTTATGTTCTAGCTACAGACTTGATTGCTACAGTCGGCTTTTGTATGCTCAGAAGTAAAGGGTTACTGCTGAGGAGTCGAATGCTGAGTGCGGCTTAGGCTCTGCAATTGTAGGATAGATGCGCCCTCCCGTGTACCAGCTCCGAAATGTTTGCAGAACCACAGCATGTGGACATCAAGGCACCTCTCCAGAGACCTGGAGATTCTCTTTTTTAAAAAAACAACATTTTGTCTCTCCAAAACTCTCTTTGAATCTTCCAGAATTTATTAATAAAATTTTTCATTTGAAAGAAATGGAGAAGCTTAGACTTTAAAAACAGCAGTAAAAATAGTGGGGCTGGGTCCCCCCTCACCTGGTTTTTGCACTTATGCAAAGAATCCAATTCAGAAGAAACAAATGAGTACATTCCCCAAGAGTTTTTGCTACTCCCAAGAATGGTCTGATAAGATTTCATACATCCACCTTTCATAAAATCAGTACAATTCCTGTCAAATAGAGCAGGGTAAAGAAAGAAATGTTTCAAGGTAACAGTCACTTTGCATGAACTTCTTTTAAGGAGTGTAGCACCAGATGTACATTTTAATTCCAGGAAACCACCAGAGTTTAGCTAGAGCCACTGAGAAACCTTTTATTTTTTATTTACTTTGATTTTGACACCATCATCACTGCATCAATTCACCACAAAACATTGCATCAAAATAGTGGACATCATACCTGTGTCCAACAATGGAAATTACTATGTTTTTTAAGTATCTGTGTTTCTTCCTAAAATATGAGAGCTTATTAGTAAATTGTAAGGTGTCCATATTACAGAGCTGTAATACAGGAGTCTCTAACTGTCCAAGAGAGTTTCTTTGTTCACAAAGAAAAGGTCCTAAAGATAATTCTATTTCAAACGGCAGAAGACTTATGTCAGCTATTTCTTTATATTTTCCCTCAGCAATGGCATGGAATGGGAAGGGGAGGTATTCCTATTGCCCATTTTTGTGTAGCTGACTAGCCCATCTCAGTTCTCAGCACGTCTCTTCCCTGGTAACTGGGAGCAGGACATAGGCTGGAGGCTGTCTCTGTATCTTTGTCTATCCATGGTCCCTGGAAGCAACTTAAAGAGATCCTCTGAGTAAGGTAGGCAGTAAGCTAGGTGTTTAAAGTTGGGTACTGCGAATAATACCTTTTTGGGTGACAACCAGAGCTGCTTCAAAAATATGCTTCACCTTCCCTCCTCCTTGCTACTGCTATCCAAGGCAATCAAATCGTTGGTATCTTTATTCAATATTGGACTGCTTTTTTTCAGTGGATTATACAGTCAGATTATTTTTTGTCTATTCTTCTTTTACTTTTCTTCCTTCTACAAAAAGAAGTGGTATTTCTATCTTCAGGTAGTTTTCAGGCTATTTCTCTTCATCTCCTCTTGTAGGTAGGGAAATTCCAGATATATTTTGTTTCCATTGATCTATTTTGCCTAGTCACCATAAATTTCAATGTTTTTCCTCTGCTGCATTTGTTCCATCCAGTTGTCTTAACTAGCAGTTTCTTTAATAGTTCTTGTTCACGTATGAGATTTTCATAGCTTTAAGCTACTTCATTTCTCTAGAGAGAAAATTAATTTGCACTTTAAACATAAGCAACACTTAGTCTACATTCAGGCACTAGAAGCTTTTATGCTGTGGGCTGCCTCAGATCTATCACGTTTGTTGCTGGGTTTTTTACCCCAATTTGTTTCCTTCCTTTAATAAAAAAGAATTTTGTTACTGGAACCTGGTTTCAGAACCTGAAATTACACTTTCTTTCACTCAGGCCAACCAAGGAAGAAACCTACCAATTACTTCTGAAGTTAAAATCACTTCCTTTTCAATAAACCAGAAGCTGATGCTGTCTCACTTTCTCATTCTGTAGCTCCTGTAAGCATGCCTTAAAAGCCAGGGGAAAAAAAAGCTTATAAAGATGACTATAAAAAAAGTGGAGATTGACTTTGGTACTATTGCTAAATTCTTGAATATATTTACTGTACACAATAATAAAGTTATCAGATAATATGACAGATTAGGAAGGGACCAAAATTGGATTTGACAAAAAATCCAAGAGTACACATAAATGTTTTTCCAGAGTTGTTCTTTTGAACTGAATTTAAAACATAGCTGGTAGTATTTACTACCTCCAAGACATGGTCCAGGACTTCATGCTGGGATGCAGGATCCCAAAACTATGCAGTTTGAAACCAAACTTCTATTTGTTGTAGCTGTATTAATCCATAGATATATAATCTGCAGGTACCTTGGATGAGTTCCACAGTATGTTACCAATTATGGCACCTATTCCATCTCACCTCCACCCATTTCTGGTATCTCCTAAGTTAGATAAAAGTTGGGTTTGTCCTGCCTGTTAGAAAGGAATCTAACAGAATCTATATAAAGAGCCTGGAGCAGTATAAGGAATGAAAGCAATAATTCAGAATGAAAAGATGCATCCTCATGATGTTTCTGCTCAATAAAATTTGATGTATTTTCCCCTAGATCTACTTGATAATTTGAAATTAAGAGAGTAACATTGCTGTCTTACAGAAACTTTCTACATCAATAGAAATACATTCACGAGAACATGGTATAAAATACTGTCAGTGTATGCAAGTAGCAAGACAAAAGATTGATGTTATTAATTTACTTAAGGAGCAACGATTTAAAGCGGGCTAGTTGGGCTGTGATACAGAGATGGTTCTGGCTAAAGAGAGGAAAACATGGAAACTTGCCATTTCTTAAGCCCTGTGTACCAAAGTTTGCCTTTTCTCCTGACACAGTAAAACAATTCAATCCCATTCACAAAAATGAATGCAAGGTTTAAAAAAGCTTTGAGAACTAGTCTAACCTCTGATATGCAAATACTATATGGCACCTCCTGTATGCAAGTACTTTTCAGATAGCTGCTGGATTCACACTAAACGTCAGGAATAGCCTCTAATTTTTCCATTGCTAGTAGTGTTGCTTGATATTGGTGTGCTTGAACAAACAGTTCAGTTTCACAACAGTGATTTTGTTTATTCCATCGATTGATAATACCTTATTGATGAGTTAGTCATTTGGGAGGTTTGATTGTTTTTGTTTTATTAAAGAACACATTCAGGCCATTTTTTTGCTGATGTACTGTTTCTGTGTTCCAGAGAAACACGCAAGTATATGAAGTGAATGTAGTTGCACAATAATTTGTAGATTGGGAATCTGGTCAGAGAAGCAGGGCCTCCTCTGGACATTTCTCAGGTCCCCACTCCCTGTCAGATATCATCATCCCAGCCAACACAACCTGTAGTGCTCTGCACAGTCCATTCTGTTAGGTAGGATCTTTATATTCCTCACTGTCGGGAAAACAGATTATATAGTTTGGATGCTACTTAAATAGGAAGAGTAAACCCGATCATTACTATTACTTTTGGTTAGACAGAATAGGAACTTGTGTCCTATACATTTTACTTAGCAGCCTCTAACATTTATTGACATAACAAGTGGTAGGAAGAAGATCCCAGTGCAAAGATTCCATTTTAAAACGAAGTAATTTGTCAACATTTCCTTTCTCACTCATTTCAATTTTCATGCAAGGATACTAAGTTTTATCTCTGGCTGTGCTACAGGGCTATAGTTTTTCACAGCAGGAAAGACAGCAAATATAAACAGCAAGCTAATGGGCTGAACCACTATCTAGCTGCAGCTGAACCTTAGGTTGATGTCACAGTACAGTAGCTGCAACAAACAAGTCAAAGTGTCTTGCAGATTATAGCTTATTTGGGCCATGTGAAGGAATATAAGATTTGAAATTCAAATGTGCATTTTAAAAATGCATCAGAGAGAGTTTGCGACTCTAATTTGTGTACCGAAATGTTGTTTCAAGTTGCAATTGCAATCAGCTGCTCCAAAAGATGAAACTCACAATGCTGACGTGGAGTTACAGCCTTGTCCTCTGGGCCCCTTCAGTGCCAGTGGAGAGACACAGAAGCTTTTTCGGTGTCACTCACTGAGAACCATAGAACAGTTTGGGATGGAAGGGACCTCAAAGATCACAGAATTTGCTGAGTTGGAAAGGGCCCACAAGGATCCTTAGGCCTGCACAGGACCATCCGCAAGAGTCACACCATGTGCCTGAGAGGATTGTCTAGTTCCAAGCACCCTGCCATGAGCACTGGCACCTTCCACTCGACCAGGTTGCTCAATGCCCCCATCCAATGCTTCCAGGGAGGGGGCCTCCACAGCTCCTCTGGGCAAACTGTTCCAGTGCCAGACCAATCTCACAGTAAAGAATTTCTTAATATATCTAACCTAATTTCCTCTTGTTCAGTTTGAACCTATTGCTCCTTGTTCCTCATGAAGAGTCTCTCTCCAGCTTCCTCCCTTCAGATATGGAAGGTACCTTCTCCAGGATAAACAGTCCAAACTCTCTGAGTGTCTCCATAGTGGAGTTACTCCAGTCCCCTTAAAAACTTTGTGGCCCTCCTTTGGACTGGCTCAGTTCTGCACCAGAACTTCGCACAGTTCAAGAGTCTACTCAGAGGCAGGGGCAATGGCACTTGGAAGGACCTGTTTCTCTCCACTGACTATGAAAGGAGTGTGAGCAAAGCTCAGATGTAGATGTCTCCATTTCTGATACACTGTAAGACCGGGGAGATAATTACTCGCACAAATATAACAGTGACTACTTAACCAACACTAAGTCTTACGTTGTCCCTGTCAGGACCAATATTTTGTGCTTAATACTTTTCATGGGGAATGCTTGTTGGATTTGGGTATCCTTTGCTGGCTACAAGTGCTTTTAACTTAAATTGATATGAAAATTGAGTAATATTATATACACGTATTATATATAAAACATATATTTTCAGAGCATTTCCATAATGAATAAAAGTTTCCTAAACCAAACAGGCGTCCTTGGATGAAGAAAGATGGGATTTTTTCTTATTATTCTTTTGTGGCAGAAACAACATTAGCAAGCATAATTTGAATTATTTGTAATAAGTACTACAACCCAGAGCATGACTGTGCACATACAGCAAGGTAAGGCTGGTCCTTACCATCAAAACACTTACATAAAGTTTCATGCGTAGCCACTGTACTGAGAACGTAATGGCTGCTTCACCTGAATGTGAAGAAGTCTGCTGCCCTGTATTTGATGACAGTGATGGAGAGAAAAGTACTCCTTTTTCAAACTTATATGAAATTTTCCACTGATGCAATAATGGTAAAATATCTGGAAAAAAAACATAGCAATGAAAACTTTTCTTTACTGACATGGCAAGTTTATTCATTTCTGCATGCAAAAGCTGAATTATTTGTTTTCATGAGGTAATTTATTCTACACGGTTGCAGGAAATACTTGATGTCTTAGGGAAAAGTTTTACTTGATCAGGTAGATATAGGACTAAATTTCTTTCTCCAGATATATAGTTTATTGTTAACTACAGTCTAAAAGTGCTTCTAAAAGCACAGCTTTGAGCTGGAGTTACAGACTTATTTTTAGACCAAAAGCCACGAAAAATTACCAAGTCTGTGTTGAGTTGCCTTAGCTGTTTGAATGACAGCTTGTGAGTGAGATAGCCATCTAACTATTGATAAGCCCGGGTATCTCGTTACCTCCTGTGAGCTGTCATGACAGCTACGTATTTTGTATTTCTGCTGCTGCTGAAGGAGTGAATAGAATTGATCGAATGGGATGGTAGCAGAAACTGTTCCCTGGAAATCTCAGATCTTTCTGGAGGAAGATGGAAATATATTAAAATACATAAGCTGAATTTCAAAAAGCTCTGTGTGACATACTGCACCCTGAATTTGAGGATGAAGTGGTCCAAATACCCCAAGAGGTGCATTTTCTCCTTTTTGGAAATCAGAAATTAATGGGAATAAAACTCCTCTATTCTCTCTGGTTTTTTGTTGTTGTTTTTTTGGTTTGGTTTTTTTTTTTCTTCTATCACTCTAAAAATTCAGAATTTCCATGAGGAGGATCTCTGAGTAGGCATAGGGGAGTGATGATTGGATAAGAAATTTCTGGAATAAAGTGGTTTGGATCCCAAAATCCAGATCTCACAGAAGTTAAATCTCAGTTGAGAAGGATACATTAACATGAAAATCAGAGAAATATGTATACTAAGTCTTGATTAATCTGATAACAAGGGCAGACAAATAGACATTGCAGTAGACTTCTGCTAGAAATTTTGGCCATTTCTGACTTACATTTCTAAATGATTCCATATTAGGAACGAAATATCTGTACTGTAGTACAGACTTTTAAGTTTCTGCCTCAAGCATGGTTTCCAAGCATCTCTGTACATACTGGTTTCAATTTCAGACTTTAATTTTCTCTGATGTGGAGGCTTGATCACAAGCACCAACACAGAAGACAAGTTCAAACAACTATGCTTTACTCACTGTGCAAATTAATTCTCCTTCGGAAGCTTGTAGGAAATTCTTGTGGCCAAAAAAAGCCCAAGGTTCAGAGCACCTGTCTCTGAGAGGCTTTCTGTAGCATCACATCTCTCCCAGCCTCTCGTTTCTGCACATGTATTCACTCTAATGTGAGCTACATACGGAAGATTTTGCAGTGTTAAAAGGCTCTCTGATATGGTGCCATTGCAATTTAATTATTTTCTCCAGTGCTGCCTCAGCTACAATAAGCTTAAGGAATTAGATGGGATGCAAGATTTTTGCTGTAACTTATAAAAATGCAAATGATCTGGAATTAAATTGCTCGGGAACTTCACTCTCCATCATACAGTGATAAGAAGCACTTGAGCTGCAGTTCTTTCCCATGGCATAGCAGCTTGCCTGAGTGATCGCTGCACTGGGAGCTTTTCCACCTCACCTCCTCTTCCTATCTCCAAAGAAATTAATGCACTACAGAGCACTTATCTTCTTCCCCACTCTGTTTCAAGGAGGAAGTGACCTGAACTGCAGATCAAATTTCTGGAAAGTCCTTTCTGTTGTACTTCACATTTATATCCATGGAAAGTCCTCCATCTGCCCAGGATATCAGTTATCCAGGACTGCTTTTGTACAAGAAAATCAACAAACAGCTTTCAGCGTTGTCTGCCAGCACATACCTTGTCAGACCTTGGGTCTTCACTCCACCTTCATGATTTCTTCTGCTTTTGAAAAAAACAATTTGAAAGATCTCCCATTGCTGATTTTATTCAGGATCTTCAGAAGATTATTGCAGATGAAGAAACACAAATTTCATTCAAAGTGAGAAACCAGCATGATTACAATTCATCGTCACTCAAGCACATAACACAAAGATTGCTGTTGCATCCCTATGTCTCTTTTCCCCTGAATGCTGCGTGGAATTTTAAAGAGAGAAATTATTTTTGCTTTCCCTGTGTATTTTCTCACCAGACACACTGGATTATTGGAAGTCTCCCACTAGCTTCCTTGACATAAGGGATTTAAGCTTTCTGTCCAGGACATCTCTCCCTGACATTTAATCTACTTAAATCATCTAAGTTTCTAGATCTTATTGACTCTATCATTACCTATCACTGTTTCCCCCCTATGAGCTGAAGTTTCCTCTTCTCCTGCACCTCAGAGCTGTAAACAATTCTGTACCTCCTCTGATTACTCGGCCCTGATTTGCTCCACCTTCTCTTCAGTTTAATTTTGCTACAGTATCAAATTTATCTTCATCTGCTTTTTGCAGAAAATGCTCAGCAGCCTGTATGGACACGGTATATGCAGAGACACACCGCTGGAAGGTGCTTGTATTACTGCCTTGCAAAACCTACAAGATACGTGGGAACAGAGTTGCAGAACTGTAACTGAGAACTGAGGTTCTATTAATGCATTTGCTCTTATAATGAAGGCTTTTAAGACTGTAAAAACAGAAACACACCAAACCCATGTTTTGATGTGGTATGCAACATGCTTGATGAAAACAATAAACAAAAGCTTTCCACTCTATATAGCATTTCATAAATATGCGTTTATTTCCTCATCTTTCATCAGTTTTACAGTTTTAACCAGTGCCTCAATGGTAATATTTGTCAGAAGCATACAGTGGAACTTCAGATACTTCTATTAGGTAGTTCTGAAGTCAAAAAGAAATTAACAGGCCTTTCCATAAGGAACTGCACCAAAAAATAATGCAACTAATTTCTTATAACATATTACAGAGTTACATAAGATTTCAACTTACATTTCTATCCTACTCCATGTACTGTATTTACACAGTTAACTATTTTATTATTTACATTTTTCAAATTCTGTAGCCATAAATCTTTTTTATATTGTACATTCTAGTTTAAATTTTTATTACAGAACTTATTTAACACGCATTTTAGACACTGCAATTTAAGTATTTCACATGAGTTCTAGGAAATTACTGCCTGGTTTCACTAATGATGTGTCAAGATGTCTCCTTCATAAGAAAATACATATTACAAAGGAATTTTATAATATTCAGAATCTTGAATTTTGAAAAAAGGAAGTACCTTGGATGTAATAATGATAATGTTGTTTCCTTTTCTGTGCAGTACTTTGTTTGGAATGATATTTTTCCTGAGATGTAAAATTGCTAAGTGTAAGTTGTGTTTTTTAATAAAAATTTGAAATTTTACATAAATTTTGGCCTTCTATTTACTGAAAGCTACTCCTATCTGTATAGATATATAAATGTTATTTATATATCTATATCATATTTTCCAGAAAAGTCTATATCTACATAAATAAACATTGCTATTATATTAGGAAACTTCCCACTATCCTTAAAAAGCAATGTGCTCAAGTACAATATTCAACTTCTGACACAGACACAACAGTAAATGTGACCTCTAATGTAATACTTTCTTCCAAGGGAAGTAAGAGGTACCTGTTGAATTTGGAAGACATGGCAGACAACTTATGTGGACCCAATGAAGGAAATTTTATATATCCAGTCCCAAAAATGTTATGCAGGAGCATCTGACACAGCAGACAACTTTGGGTCAACTTTCCACGTTACAAGTAACTACCTAAATAATGTCTTAATAGAAAAAAGTTAATTATAGAAAACCCTTACAACATTTAGTGCTGTGTGTCTTCTCTCATTACAATAATATGCATTTATATTAACAAATAATTGTAGAGACTAAGTTTAAAGCAAATGGTCATAAATTTCATGTTTCTTTTATTCTGTTACTGGTAGATACTGTTAGGCACAATATGACATTCTTTGTAAACATAAAATTTTGATACATTAGACCACGAACTGAAGTTACAGAAAACAGTATACAGACACTTAAGAAGCTCAGATCCACTACACACCCCAGGTACAAATGCAGCCATCCAGGAGGCCTGACCTTCACTGTAACTGAAACCACGAGCTGACACCAGTAGAAAAGAAACTGCATCCTAGTGACCAAGCATGCCTGCTTCTGAAATAATTCATTTTTTTTCTCTTCTACCGAAAACTTTGCATATTTTTAAAATATAGGTCTCATAATCACATGTTGGTAAAAATGTATTTTACTTTATTTACCTTGAAACACCTAATTATTATAAAGTCAGTGTCAAGAACTAAGGCCCCTAAAGCAAGTAATGTAACTAACACGTTTAGAAAGCTTTCTTCAAAATAGATATCTACATATTTTTAAGAAGCTGAAAATAATCTTCCAATAACAAGTCATAAGACAAAATCTCTTGAAGGTTTCTAATTTCCCAAACTTAAAAGTGCACTACATTTTTGTGCAATGCTGTGCAACTCAAGAACCAAACTGAGGAATAAGTCTGAACTTCTAGTATATTGCTTATTGCACCTCTTACCCTTAATAACCTGTATGTGTATGGTAGGCACAAATTAATATGAGTTATTTACATCCAACAGAGCAAAACCAGAATTCTTATCAGAAAATACTTCTTGAAAAAAAAAATAGTGCACTTAAATTATGTAAGTTTTAAGAAATTATTCAGTATCCCATTGTTATACGAAGAAACATTAGTCTACAAACTCATACAGGATTTTTTTTCTGCTAATGATCTGAGTATATAGTTACTGTTATTGTTATTGGGAACTAGCTTCTCACTTCCTCTGAATAATCAGGAAAGAAAGGTATTAAATTATTTAACAAATAAGCTTTGGAAAGATATATTAATTTTCCTTTTCTAACGTGCTAGAAATGGAGAATAAGGCAACAACTGAGATAAAAATATATCTTGCTTTGTAAACCAAGCTTCTTAATACATTTCTTAAAAGTGAACTTTCATGCTGAAAAATTGAAAGGCATTGAAAGAAAAAACGTTAATTACTTTGACAAGACCATGCCTTCTATTTAATTCAGTATTTTGAAACGCTCCAAAACATATTGAGAGGGATTTATTTTATTGTAATATATGAGTCTTCAGCTTTAAGTAACTCCTTTGTATGGCTAAAAAGCTTCTTCAACATCCTTCAAGACTGAGTAATGTTTACAAATATTCCACCAATTTCCATTGCATGCTTCTATATTCTTATATTATTGAAGTATTCTAACCTAATTCCATGGAAAAACAACAGATGATGTGCTAATATCACTGTCTTCTGAGTTACAGCAGACCACAAAACACAGGCCTTGCTGTCTCTTATGGTCTTCATGACCATGAAAAGTTCTTTTTTCCTACTCAAATTAAATAATTTTACTGACGAAAACTGGCTGAGAAAATCATTGCAGGTGACACTGAAGTAATGACAAAATTATCTTAGGTACACAGAAAAATTGCTCAACATAAATTAGACAGACAGACCGCAATTCTTCTACTTAGAGAAGGGGAAAAATAAGAAAATTATGTGATAAGACTTCTGAACTTATTTTTCATGCTGAGCAAAAAAATTCACTTTTAAGTTCATTCAGTGCTTGATATCCTGCTTTGTCCATTTCTTTGGTATTCTGTTCTCATTCTGCAAATTCTAACAGAATTTTAATGGTCATCTTACTTCAAACGAAAGAGCAATGAGCTGAAAGCACAACCAGAACAACAGATGCCTTAATTGCAGAACATGATGGATTTAATGATTTCTCTCTCTGTAACAGTCATTTCTTGTAATGATTGGGGGCATCTGCAAATGCAAACTTCAGTCTGTAGGCCTCTGCTAGGAGTACACTGATGTCTTCATTTCCCCATCGTCCTGTGGGCAAATTCTGTAGAAATATCAATAACTCCTAGATGAAGAGAGAAAAAAAAAAAAGAATTTTTTTTTTCAAACAGCAAGTAGTGTAATAGAAATGTATTACTTATACAATGATTATTTATAAGCAATAAATCATGTAGTACCTCTGTATCCCAAACAAACCTGAGATCCCGTTAGTGTGATTTTCCCGTAACTTTTACAGGAATACTTGCTATTTAACCCTTCAGTTCAGAAACCTGCTATTAATTGTAGCTGAACCATGGTTATTTAGTAGATATTTTTTTTTTTTTTGAGAAAAATAATCCATCTGTGTTGTTGCCTATCCAAATTATTGTTGTTATGCTCCAGGGCATGGAGTTATACAATTGGATACATTTTCAAAATTATAGATGTTTGCTAAGTCTTGGACTTCCTCACAGTGATGCAAAGATAAGCTACTTCTCTATATACACATGAAAAATTATGAAATAAATTATTGTTTCAGTCAGTTGCAGTCAACTCTCACTTTAATTCTTAGCCCTGGTTTCCCACTCTTTGCTGGTTTCTTCTCCCAAAATATTTTCCTATGGGTCAGTTTTTCCCCTCTCTTTTATTAGGTTTAGGCCAAATTCACTTCCAAGCAGCTTAAGCCCAAAAACAGAGGTAACAAGGAGCTCACTGGGACAGTGCCTGTATGTTCAGTTCTGATGAACATACACCAGAATCCTCCATGATCCACAGCAGCACAAAGCTTCAAATGATATGCTGAAACCTGCCAGCTCTGAGAGGCCTCTTTGGAGTATCAACTACCACAAATTCTCTCCTGAGTTCATGCAAATGACAATTTTTATAAGGCTCATAATTTGACCAAACTCCGGAAGTTAGTTTGTTCTTTTTAAAAAAATGGTGACCCAAAAGGTCACAAACCCTCAAATGTGATACAAAAGCCATCCTAGGTCAAATTCGAAGTTCATGTTTTAAACTTGCCAAAGAACAGATCACTTGGAGAACCCCTGACTCATGCTCTTAATTGTGTTGATAATCTGTGGCAAAGAAGCAAAAGGGAAATTTTGGATGAGTCAAAACAAAATGAATGCGGATTTTTATGATGGGAGATGTAAGGCAATCTTAGGAGTAAGTGCAGTTGTTAAGCATGCTTGTATCTTCTATGTGCTCTATTTTTGCAGAAAAAAACACAGACAATTTGTGCACATTTGTATACATGCATATATATATTTCTGAGGATGTGCATATGTGTATTTATGCATGAATATGTTTGGTAAGGTGTATTGCAAAGATCAGAAATAAGTAAGCAGGAATGTAATTAAAACCACAGCCATTATCTTGCTATAAATCAGAATCCTGCAGTATCATGTATAAGTACCCAGGGAAATTATTCTTCATAAGAGTCTTATTTTCCTTATTCCCCCTTCTCCCTCCTCTGCACCTGCTTTCATAGAAGATGGTTGTAGGAGCCCTTAGCAAGGATTCACTGATTTTAGGAAACAGCGAGGAGCAGATATTAATATTTCTGTGTTTGTGAGAAAATTATTTCATGGTCTTGCTATACTGGTTCTTGTAATATGAAAAGAGAAAGGATAAAAGTTGAGCAGTACCCTATATTTAATTATGAATAATAAGTAGTAATACAATAGTTAGCAAGAAAATGTCTCTATTACACTTGAGAGAACACATTTTTAATAAAGTATTGTATAACTGTCAAAATCCCACTCTTTTTTTCTTTTATTTCTATGTACTTATTTGACAATGATGCTGATAACTGTAATTAATAAATTAGCAGTGCAGAGCAGGAAAGTTGTGTGGTGGGATGATAAATGCCTACCTCCATGAAAGTTCTTTTCTTCTTTTACAAAAGTAACTTTCAAGCAGCTCTACAACACAGCAGTTAATTCAGCGAGCTTTGTGAAACTGCCTCTTACACTGTTTGCAGTCCCAAGATTTCTCTGGGTCACCCTTCTGCTGCAAACTGGTACAAATGATTCATAGTGCTGGAGCAGTGCTTTGGTTTCCCTTTGGGCTACTAGTCAAATAAATTTGGCCCAAACCAATCCTCCAGCCTCTGGAGAACCCTGAGCCTTCTACCAGACCTCAGCACTCGTAGTTGGTAGGACATCACCTCACTGGTGTCACAGCCCCCTGCCTGCACAGAAGGTACTGCTGAGCTACTCAACAGCTACGGAAGCAAAGCTGAGCTGCCTGAGAATGAGATTAGAATGCAAGAATCTATCTTGCTTACACATTTGGTCCACTACACCGATTGTTTCTCTGGCAACTGTACATGTTTTTCAGACCAGTAAATGCTGCTACACATTTGTGCAACACAGATAATTCTCGCAGATGAATGAATTCTGTTTATAAATTCAGTTTTGACAGTAAGGCGATCACACTGGATATACATATAAAAAAATTATTACAAAATAAAGTTTATTTCCTTAAAACCATCTACATAGCAGTTAATTTTTCAATCATCTGACTGCTCAATGATCAAAAACCAAGTAAAATAACAGTCACTCACAATAATTTTGTTACATTTACTTCTCCAAAGCAGTAAAGGTACATTATCTTACTGAACAAACCATGTTTTCTAGAATAAGTTCACAATGCTAAAGGTTTGTTTGGAAAGGACCTATTGAAAAACATATAAAACACCTGATTTTTCTCCTAGGATTCACAACACAATAGCAGGAGAAATCAGGTGCTTCAGGCTTACAGCTGGAAAACCAGAAACATTTAACATTATGCTCTTCACTGAAGAGCATAAACTATAGCTTCCATATGCACATTATATGAAATTTAACATGCAGCTCAAATCTGAAATAGGAGTAGATTAATACTTCTACCATTAATTTCAAATTTAATAATAATTTTCATCAGAATTGAATATATAAATAAATGACAGAGTAATCCATTGACTGTCCAAGTACATTTCTGTTTGGCAATTTTCCAATGTGACCAAGACAAAAGACCAAACTATAAGACTAGATATTGACTAGAGAATATGTGTTCTAAATCCTCATGAAGTAACTAGCCAAAAACATACTACTTGTGTGATTGTCTAAAAGATAAGGCTTATTTTCCTGTGATCTATTACAGAGCTTTAAAACTTCCTCAGATAGAAATAAAACTTATATCTTGTTAAAAATAAAGTAAAACTTGGCAAAAACCTTAC
Organism: Cephalopterus ornatus; assembly: GCA_013396775.1. Classification (NCBI taxonomy): domain Eukaryota; kingdom Metazoa; phylum Chordata; class Aves; order Passeriformes; family Cotingidae; genus Cephalopterus; species Cephalopterus ornatus. Next base: position 73,536 of record VZRE01000943.1, on the reverse strand, counting down.
TAAAGAAAATTTTATATTTTTTTAAATAAGAAAATTTTATTGTCTATAACTGCTAAAGAAAATCATGCTGCCTTTATTGCTGTTTGAGTATGGCACATTTTTTGGAAACAAGAAAATTACCAAAACCAAACACAAACCGCCAAACAAATAGTCGTAGGATTTGAAGAAACGTGCAGACATAAACTACTTAATACTTACAGGACCACATGACAACTTTGTCTAAAACTGCTCAATTCAGCATTTTACAGTTAAAAAGAGCGAAGATTACTACAAGTGACTGAAGCCTACTGATTTATTTTTAATTATTATTCTTACTTTTTCACCAACAGATAAGGCAGCAACTACTAGATTGTATGTGCAAATAAGGCATCCATGCCAACTGCTTAAATTAATTTTCTTATCCACATCAGAATTAAAATATGAGACACTCTGAAATATGATGACTCATAATATGAATTAGTATTTATCATTAAAAACTCATTGGTGATAAACTGCCTGGTCTATTTTAGAACAAGAAAAGTGAATCTGAAAAGCAGTATTTGCAAAATATTCCTGAAAGAATTCTATTTTCTCCTTAATTTAAATGATATTGTGGTGCCACCTGGCTGAGGAATCATGGCAGCCAGTAGATTATCATCAAAGCTGGGGTTTCCAAAATCCCAGTCCAATGTTTGTTTCTATTTTGGCTCTATCAACAAAAAACATGCTCAAAATTATATCCTTTGTATTTGGCGGATGAAGTGCCCTGGTTTCTTGGACTCTTACTGAGAGGAATAGCCATATTAATCTCTTGAACTAGGGCACAGCTGCACGGCCCAGCAATGCCAGCACAACTTCAGTCTATTTGTGGTGCTTGCCCTCTCATGCCACACCCTGGAAAGGCATCTCCAACCTCCCTCCCTCCTTGACAGTCAAGCAGTGGCAGATTTTCTCCTGACCGGGGAAGTCACAGGTATCTGAGGTATGTACAAGCAGCAGGTAATTCCTCATCTATGGAATAACTTTGTTAAATTAAAACAACCAACCAACAAACCAACCAACACAACCACCCCACTCCTACTTTTAACCCCTGTTTACTTTTACCTCTGTTAAATCTTAAAGAAAAATGAAAGTGTTTGCAAAGTGGTAAAAACCTGAACATTGTAGAGACTGGGAGAACAGTCTGATTATCGTCTTGCCTCAGTCTTGACTGACCACATCTGCTCTGAAACATCACAAGTCTCCATGTTCAGGAGCAACAGCTGAGGAGGATCAAAGTACCACTCATACTTGCTCCTGTTCCCCATCAAGCACAAGAAAAAGTGAAGACATTTTAAGCACAGTATCACTAACATGGTTAGGGGGCTGCAGCTGATGTTACAGCAGGAGTGTGAGAAAACTGTGGGATTTTTTTAGTGGGGAGAAGAGAAGGCTAAGGCAGGATCTAAGAGCAGTTCTCCACTACCTACAGTGAGAGTTAGAAAGAAGAAAGGGGTCAAGAGGCAGGAGTAACAAGTTGAAGCTAACTTGTCATAAGGAAAAAATCCTTTGCAGTGAGGGTGCTTGAGCAGCTTGCCAGGGAAACCTAGAACCTGTCCACTAAGATTTTCACAACTCACCTGGGCAAGCCAATGAACAGGCTGCTCGAGCTCTGATGCCTGCCTGGCTTGCAGCAGCAGATTGCACTGTGGACCTCCCTTCCACTATAAAATTTTCCATTGTCTTAATTTTTAAAGGACGTGGGCTTAATTAGAAAAGAAGTCCAAAAGCACAACAAAAAACCACGAAACATTTACTCATCTGGAGCATTTCAAGAAACAATAAAGGTATGTTTCCTAACAAGTAGAAATACATATTTTTTTATTTGGAATTAAAGAATATAGCGAGCTCCTATATTGTGCTGTAGTAGAGTTGCTGGGTCAGACTATGAATAAATTAAAAATCTATATATCATACTGTCTTTTTAATATGGCAAAAGATCTGAATGTAAACTATATACCATGCTTTGTAACAGATTTCTGGTTTATGTTGATGTATTTCAACCACAATTATTAAATAATTTTTCAGCACATTTGAAATTCAACATTCTTGTTACCAAACAAAACCCTCATTGTATTTCTGCTACTTTAACATCAATTGAATTTACATGATACTTTACATGTGTGTGTTTGCAAAACACATTAAAATATGCTAAAACACTTCACATATAGCATGCTCAACTATAAGGTACACAATAAAGTATTTTTAAACACTTAGAAGCAGCTGTATAGAATCTAATTTTAAAGTAAATCTACTTTCCAAATGTAATTTTCCTTTGGTAATTAACATGTATTCTAGAACTATCTTATTCACTATGTAGTCAAGACAGGACAGTGGTAAACATGCTGGAAGTGCTGTGGTATAAAAGCATCTTTAGCCATATAAGAAATAAAAGTATGAGGTCTATGTTTTAAACACCACAACAGGAAGATCTAGGAGAAGTACTGCCTTTTAAGCAGTGGCTCTTATCAGAGACAGAATTATTCTTGAGGGGAAAAAATGTTATCCCACAAGATCCAAAGCACATATATAAAATATGACCAGACTACCACACTACCACATAGCTCAAAAAGGTGATTTCCAAAGCCCTTATCAATCAGTATATTCCTTAGTGTCCTCTAACATCAAAAAGGTCAAGGTCTGCTCCTTGTAATAAAATGCTAATAAAACTTCACAAAATACATTTTAATGATTATTCTAAAGCTATCGTGTTCTTTCTCCTCACTGAGACTGCAACCCAGTGAAATCCTAGCATATTAAAACAATCTTTAGAAACCCCAAACCCAGAAGCAAAGAAAGAAAATTTTATCAAGTTTTGAAATATGGTTCATTAGCAAATCTCCTTAAAGTATGAAGTCTGCTATAATCCCTTTAATCAACAGAGGTTTTAGCATAAGATTGGGCAATAATACTGGTTATTTGGCAATGGCTATCTGTAATTATGCTATTTATTGTCATTCCTACTCTTTGGATCTTGAAGGAAGGAACATCAAAACCAATTATAGAACAAATAACATGTTGATAGCTAATAAAACACAAAAATGTTATTCTAATGAGTAGGGCATGAAGGTATCTTCTGTGCTAATCAAAGCAATAGAATTAGTTTGAATATTCAGTTCAGACTTTTTGTCTGTGTGAATTATGGTCAAAGTCCAATTGCAGGTGTTTTTTTTTTAATAGAAGATACTTACCAGATCATAAAAACCAGTAATAGTGTTTTTATTTCTAGATAATATAAAATGGCAATAACTAAAGTTAAAATCAAACTTGAACATACTGAGGACATTAACAGAGTTAGTTTTTAATGTCAAAACTGAGAAGTGGTTTATTAATTTAACAAATAAAGGCAGTCCTAAAAAGCAGTATTTTTCTATGAGAGTTGTTAAGCCTTCCTGCTGCTAACTGCAATGTAATTATGGTCTGTGTACTTCTGGTCTACTACAGCCCTATTTTGTACTGATAGGCAGAACCTGCAATCTTACTATATTCTGTGAACATAAACTTTTCAGTATTATACTTTAGAACTACATATAAGTAAATCATAGGTAAATTAAATTTATATATAATCTTTCATTATTTAATAAGGAATTGCTAACAACTACATTTTTAACAAGAGTTGTATCTGTTTACATATTATGCACACATATAAAACACTGCAAAATTTATGCCAGCAATTTGATTAAATGGGTCCTTTATGAGAGTTATTTGTACTTTCAAAAGTTGTGCTTGAAATTCTAGAACTTAGCACCTACTTTTTAAAGAACTAATGAGGTGAAATTCCACTAAAATTTATTTAGAGTCATTATTGAGACAAGCTAAGGGGGAAACCAATTATTGCCAGAAAAAAATCCCATTTATCTTTTTAGATAATATAAAAGAGAAACAAACCAAATGCACGCATACAAAAAAAATTCTAGATGTTTTTATGATTTCATGGGAAATTGCACAATATTGTGCTAAATACGAACAGTGCTGGACAATGATTCAAAATTTTTTTTGCAACCAGATGTAACTATACAGGCAAAAGAAATCCTTAATATGGGAATAATTTCATTCCTTTCCTATTTCCTTTACAACATTCTTTTTCACCTGATTCTATTTGGGATTGCCAAGTGTTAAAGGAGAGGGTTAGATGGATGGCTAGGGCAAAGAGGGCATCCCCTCCAATCTCTTCCCTGCCCTATGAAGCTGACAGACAGATGTGCCAGAGCTACAGCGTGGCTCAGCCCCTGTAAGAGCTGCAGTGACCAGGCTGGTAATGTACTGTGCTGTGTTAACCTCTCATCCTCTTCCCAGATATTCAGGATGAAGGATACCTGCTGCTTTGGGACTCAGCCAAGCTCAGTCCAAATCCTCCCCCTTCAACCTGCTATCAAAGCAGTAACAACTACACTGGCTGTGACATGACGGCTCAGGTCCAGCGCACACTGAAGAGCCTGGCTGACCTTGTTCAGCTGCCTCAGAGCCGCTTTTCCCTTCTCTCTGCCCCTTGCTGTTGATACCATAGTGTACCAAATGAATAGGGCTCTAACTCTGAGACAAGTTCTCTTTTCTTTCTTGAGTACTATTTCTCCTGTTTCAATGTGCTCAGCAATATTCCCCGTGCTGCTGCCACTTCTCACTTCTCCAGCTGTCCTAACCTGCTGCATGGAGTTGCAAATAATGAGCAGTACTTCTGGGGTACTATGCATCTTATTAATTACCTATGTCTTGGAGTCAGAGAAAACATTTCTTTCCTGTTGGGCACAGCTGGAATTGAGAATACTAAGATTCCAAAATCTAATATTAAAGAGAGAGCAGGAATAGGTCACCTACTGCAGCTTAAGAAATTTTTGCTGCAGACATAGGTTAAGAGGCGTTAGTGGACCTGGATCCTTTGGTGGTGTAGCTGACTGTCTGCACTGTTTCCTGAGCATGGAAAGCTATGTGCCCCCTTGTGCAGTGTAGGCAGAAACGGCTGACAGAACACAGAACCGTCCCTTTTGGATACTGGATGCAACAATGCCCTCCTTGTTCTTGTAATTTCAAAGACTATGGGTGAACATAAACTTTGATAAGCATAAGATGAGGAAACCCTGGTTTATCTCTGCCAAGTGGCAGGACTGGCTGAAGCCTGCAACGGACACAGCATGAAGGATGTAGGAGACAGATGTTCTTGGCCAGTCTCAAATCACTGTCACTCAAGAACTCCCACCTTGAATGGGAAAGCTGACATCCTGTCAATGACAGTTTAGACAATGAAACCAAAAAATCCAAAAAACCCAACCCAAATGTTTGCTGAAATAGCGTAACACTGGACTTCCTAAATTTAATGCTAAATTTGATTTTTTTCTTGTACCTTCCGAAATTATGCATCTGGAATTTCTTGAAAGGGTTATTAGTTATTTCAATCAGTCTTATAACATTTTGATTTTGACCTTTCCCTTGTACACAGTGAAATCTCAACCAACAAACCACAGCATACAGAACTCGGAACAGTAGGAATCTAACTACAGAGAGAAAATGTTATTCAGAATTCAAGTTAGACTTGTTGCATCTTAAAATGAATACTTAAAAAAAATCTAAATAGTTTAAAGGTTAATTTCTTCTGCTACCTGCTTACATTCAGCAGCTCAAGGGCACAGTGATTCTCAACAAGTATATATATTTTTTATCATTTGATTCAAATATATGTATCTCCTCTTCAATTCAAATATATACATGTTCAACTGATCAATCTCTCATTAATCTTCTTAAAACAAAAAGAAGTATCCTGTTCTTATAATTAATTTCATATTCCTAACAAGAACTTCATAGAAACACACCTTAACATCCTCAAAATGAAAGCTTATGGAAAGTTGATGGTACTATCATTTCCCTTTCATGTTTTTCTTTTCATGACTATTGAAGAAGATTCCTGGACTCAGCACACTAAACCAGCAATTAAAGTCGTGTTTCATCCACTATGGATCTCTTACACAAGTCATTAGCAACCTTAATTGCTAATCATAAAATATGTGGTTCTAAAGGACTACGTCAGAGAAGCTGTGCTCACTTAGCTGAAGAGAAGGTTTACATCTTCATTTACAAGAGTATGAAAATATATAAATTAATATGGTTCAAAAGTACATTGTAAGGCCACATCTTAGCTGGTATGATAGGTAGTCTTAGGTCCTTGCTCTCAAATGTAAACAAAACCAAACCCACAAGTAATCTCCACGCCTAAAATAGGAAACAAGTTTGCATGCCAGATCTTTTTCTTCACTAAACTCACTATCCACACGTTGTTATCTCAAGTTTGTACAAGGTTAAGGAGTTAAAATCAAGGCAAGCATTGCCACAGAACCTAAAAGATTCTGTACAACTCCATAAACAAACATCTTATTTTTGTAATAACCTGTTTATGCTGAACTGCCTCAAAATACTTCAAAATTACATGCATGTGAAATAGAAGTTAAGGTACTGATATAGAATATTCAATACTCAAGAAAGAAGAGGAAGTCATCTTAACATCTTCCAAAAGTACCCAGGTCAGGACAGTTCCAAGCACAAGAACAGGCTGGGAGGAGGATGGATTGAGAGCAACCCAGGGGAGAAAGACTAAGGGGTGTTTGAAGACAAAAAAACTCAACGTAGGCTTGCACAAAAAGAGGCAACGTACTCTCATAGCATAGAAAGCCAAATGTACCATGGGCTGCACAAAAAGAAAGGTGGCCACAGGTTACTGAGATCCCACCTGGAGGAGTGCCTCCAGGTCTGGAGTTTCCAGCACAGGAAGGATATAGACCTGTGGGAAGGAGTCCAGGGAAGAGCCACTAAGCTGATCACAGGGGTGGAGCACCTCTCCTATGATGACAGGCTGAGACATTTGGGGTTGTTCAGTCTGGAGAACAGAAGGCTCTGGAGAAACCTTAGAGCACCTTCCAGTACATAAAGGCAGCTACAAGACAGCTGGAGAGGGACTTTTTTTAAAAGGGCATATAGTAATGGAACAAGGGGGAATGACCTAAAGCTGAAGGAGGGTAGGTTTAGATTAGATACTCAGAAGAAATTCTTTACTGTGAGGGTGGTGAGGCACTGGAACAGGTTGCCAAGAGAAGCTGTGGACGCCCCATCCCTGGAAGTGTTCAAGGCCAGGATGGATAGGGCTCTGAATAACCTGCTCTAGTGGAAAGTTCCCTGCCCATGGCAGAGGGCATTGAGCTAGATGATCTTTAAGGTCCCTTCCATTCAAAACCATTTGATGATTCTAAGATACTTGAACAGTTATCTAAATTTATACTTAAATCAGACAAACAAACACAGTCTTAGGTCCTTTCTCACATTTAAACTAGAAAAAGCAGAGCTTCCATTTTACATATCTCATATGAAAACTGAATATCCCAGGAAGCATCCAGAACGGTTTCACAGTACTCCAGTTGGTACAGCTCAGAGTAGAATGGCCCTGAACAACTGTGATTATCATTTTTTTCCATATTGTTTTATGAAATATTGCTTTATTGATGGTATTTGGAGTCATGTACTTCTTATGAACCAAAATATAAATCATAACAATAATAAAAAAGCCCACGTATATCACTTGCCACTAGTTCCATGTAAAACACAACACATAAACGAAAACAGATGCAAATATCCAGAGCATAAAATAGGCATGAAGACCAGTTGTCATTCTATTAAAAGAAAATCCAAACAAAACCCATCCAAACATAGAATGTACTGTACGAATTAAGACTGCAGCTATTATGGCAGGATGTAATTTCTGAAATGACTTGCCAATGAGTAAGTTACTGCATTCTACCTATTTTTTTCTGTAGTCAAGCAAGATCAAAATATTTGTACAGCAGATTCCAAGGGAAAATTTACAATTCTGCCTCTACATAAAGTCCATATGCTACCCACTCTTCTTGGTTCGGTTTTCCTGACCATAATCTGGCAACGCATTTTAAATGGAACAGTTTCTACAGCTACAAATTCACACATATTTCACTTCCTTATCTACAACAACTTAGATTTTAACACTGTGGTATGAACAGCTAAAAGCTCAGCAAAAAAAACCTAGAAAGAAAATCATAAAATACCAATTGAATATAATGAACCACAAGGACAAGAGCGTATAAAAATTTTATGTATTTTGGACTTAAACTAATTAGTATGTTTTGACAAAAAGGTATTTCACACTGTAAAATTTTCTGTGTAAAATCTCATCTTGTTTTAGAGAAACCATATATTAAGGATGGCTGATGCAAAACTGCCGGTATATATAAGCTAAATAGTATTGTCTCAGATATAAAACTTTTACAACCAATAAACAGGCCACAATGCAGTGGCTACTTAAACTAGTGTATTTTTAGAAGTGAAACAAGTAGTCCTAAACACAATTCAAATGGTTGGTATCCCAGGGATATAGGACTGAAAGAGGCCATTTCCATTACACTGCTCAATCACCACCACGTGAAGCCATATGTTGGTACTTTGTTCTGAATAACAAACAACCAATCCCCATTTGCCACATCAAAGCCCATAAAGCTTTTGCGTACCTCTAACAGTCTTAAGGACAACAATACAGAGAACCAATGACTTGCCAGTGGAAGAGAAAAGCCAAAGCACCAGCTAAGCGAAAGGACAGGATAAAGAACCTGCCCAAGTCTGAGGTCTCTACATCGGCGTGGAATCTGATAACTGAAAATTTCCAAGTTAACCTGAGAAGCCTCACAAAAATCAATAAGAAGTAATCCAAAAATCCTTTAATCTCTGAGGAGAAAACTGCCGTTCACATTAAGAAATCATTTAAGCTTCCTTGGTGAGCATAGCACACAGGTACAAGAGCAAAAGACAGGGTATCACTCAAGCTGCACAAGTTTTCCCAACATACAAAACCAACAACATCTCCACAGATTTCTATCCACTCCTTGATTTCTTAACAGAAAAATATATGATATAGAATGCTTCATTCAGAGAGAAATTCCAATAGTGCATAAGCCAAAAGGCAATTGCAAAAGACAATCAGACTGAAGCATCAATTCAAATTAACACAATATAATTCAATTCCACACTATTAGCTAAAGAATGAAAATATTCTAAAACAGAATAAATACCATGCAAGAAACATGATTAATGACTATGCTCAAGACATCTTTTAATTTGTTTGGGGACAACAAAAACCCAAACTAGGATTAATCTTATCACACAATAACATAAATTTACTGAGCTTTGTCAGAAAATACATACTGCTTTTTACTTCCTGACATTTTACATAGAAAGTGCTTCCCTTTATCTAGGGGTTTATAAATCAAAGTGAAATAATTTATATACTTTTGATCTTTCACCAAAATTATGTTATGACTTAAATCTTTACCTCCATTAAAAAGCAATACAAATGCATTCTGGAAGATAATCATATTCCCTCTCAAGCTTTGCTTCACAAGGTTAAATAAGCAACATTCTTTTAATACTCTCTGCTAGGACCAGCTTTTCATTTCCCAGTCTACTGCTGTTAAACACAATTCTAAAGAAATTACATAAAACCCAAACACATAATTCTCATGCAAGTCCCAGAGAGATGCTATTTTTCAAAAGCATACAAACAAAGAATATATTACTGGGACCACGGGAAAATAATAACTCTAAACAGAAGCCCTAAGGTACACACAAATATCCTAAGGCCCTGGACTTCTAAGACAATTAAAATACTATCACATTTTCTTTATATAATATTTAATTGCCTTACTTACATATCACTATACTGACAAAAACAGAAATCTACAACTTAACTTTGGCCAGTCAGAATTTGAGATCAAATTTCCCTATAAGATGATAAATACCTACCTAAATTTCTATGTTCATAGAAAATATGAGTTTGCAAACCAACAGCTGAATGCAGGGTTTATTCTTTGCTTTTCTACGAAAGAACAGCCTCCAGACACAAACATGAGAGAACTAAATGTCTTTTCAGTACAGTGGGTGACAATGGGGTAGGTTTATCTTTTCTGACTGCTCCTTTTTAAGATTTTCAAAATTAAAGTCCTAAAAGCGCTTAGGCCATGAGTACCTCTTCTTGGCAATCCTGGTCCACATGCATAAGGAAATAACAAGTTTACACTTTAAAACTTCGAAAGAATCTGCATGTTGAAAGCAGTGGCCTCTGTTATGGTATCAATACCCATCAAAGCAGTTTGGCAGAGGAACACTGACAATTGCGCAGCACCTCCCGATCAGTCATCAAAGATCAAGCAAGTCAAAGTCCTTAATTTTCCCACTATGGACGGACAAATATTACTAAAACCAGTGAAAATCAATACAGAGGGAGAAATCTTGTTCTCATAACAACAGCTTTATCATGTGACAATTAGTATTAAATAAACTAAATATGAATAATACTTTGCAGTGTTTCTCCCTGGTGTCGGGTTCTTACACGTACTGGGTTTTGTAAAAAATTCAAATTGCATTAAGAAAAGGTTTGTAGACTTCAGAGATCCACAGAAAAGCCTCAAAAAATCTGTCTGAAAGGGTTATACAAAGAATCAAAACCACACATAAACCACATGGACTTTAAGGACAACATTATACTCAAATTCATTTTCTTCAGAGAACTGGACTTCTGACAAAATTATTTCTTTTAAAAAGTCATAGCTCATGAATAAAATGCCATTGTTTTTAAATAAAATAAATATGACCAAAAGGTGTTTAGGGGTATGGCCAAAACTGTACTAACAATTCTAATGGATAAACACTTCAGTGATTTATTATGTGGTATAACATAAGCGTCTGATAGTCTGGTTACCGATGGTGATGACATCTGTTCCTTAGCAGGCAGATGAGAGGAAGAATTCCTGTATTTATCACAATAATCTCCTAGAAAAGAAACTATAGCACAGCTTGGAAGGTGTGGCCTTTTCTCACAGAAGAGAGAAAAGATGTCGGCTCCATGAAATATAACTTTCAGAAGTATATTACTGCTGGCAATTTCAGTTCGCTTTAATAGGCTTGCCTGTGAGCTGGCAATTATGAAGCAGCTCTGTGCTCTGTCATCTTTTCTCAGGGATGGCAATATTTAAGAAAGGATGTGGTAGAGAACAACAGCTATTAAGGATTTCAGATGCCCCTGTTTAACCTGCTGACCTATGCAGATCAGCAGCTGAAACTAAGCAAGAATCGTGAGGAAAAAAAATTAACACAAAGCTTTAGTGAATCAGCTCCTGAGGAGTGGATGCAACCATTGTAATTTGCTCAGCTAACAGCAAGAAAATGCCACTGTGAAGAAAATGAATTAGGATGGGATAAATGGGAGCTCTTACTATATTTGCAAAGGGATATCTAATGCAAAAAAACACTACAGAGAGCAAATGAGCTGTCATGTGCAAAGACTTCACTTTTTATGGCACTGAAAGAGCTAACTAGGAGGCTACAACAGTAATAGTAAATCTGCTATAATGGCATTTCTGGAAAAAATTTAAATCTGATTTGTTTACAAGTAGATGACAAAACAATAGGCATTTCAGCTCTTGTTATTCTTATTGTCTTTTAGCTCCAATGAGACAATTTTTCTGTAAGACAGCAAAATCTACATGCACCAGCATTTAGGAAACCATAGGAGAGAACAGAAAATTGAAAAAAGGAAAATTAATCCTCCTCCATCTGCTTGTCTCAAGGAAGGGCATATGTCACTTCATCCTATTATTCAGCTCGTACTCCACAAGCTTCTAGTTTCTCTTTGTTGTCTTATCAGTACTTTTGATTGAGTTTTGTTGTCAAGTCTACAGGCTCCTGTGATTTTAGTCTTCTCCAGGGTTACACACTGATAAGGCCAATAATTGACATTGTTATGCAGCAGTTTCTGCTGAAGAAATAAACATGGAAAGAAAACAGTTTTCTTTGTAGAGAGTCATCTTCAGTGACAGGTCTGAATTACTAACCAAATGGAAGCCCTGCCAGTGCATTTAGTTTAGCAGCTCACTTAAATTGCTCAGGACAAACAATTCTTTCTTTGTTCAAGAAAATACTTTTATATTGAAATGTAGAAAATGCAGAGATCCCTTCGTGGTATTTACTGAAAATAAATAAAAACACTTGTTGATGAGAGAAAAATACAGGTATCAGAAAGTGCTTTTTCTAGAAACTTACAGGACAATAAAATCAGATTTTCATTGCATGGAAGATTTGATTTATAACTTGGATAGTAACAGCAGCTCTGTGAAGTACAACCCATAAAGAAAGGCTTATAGGAAATCTCTCCAGATTATACACACTCAGCATCACATCCTTCCCTTCCTTTAGCAGGAGTCAGACCAAACACAACTCTTGACAACACGAGAAGATTAGGAGGGACCCCAATTCTACAATGTGTCCCTCCCAGCCCACAAAATGCACTGCTGGATCTGTAAGGAGTTTAGTCCCAGCATCCTCAGAGCTGCAGAGCTTTGAACAGAAAATACACATATTTCTTTTGACTTCATATAGGCTTCCACAACAAGGAAGGACACAACTTACAGGCAGAACAAAATGAACCTGCTTCTAGAGTTCCACTACGTTATTCAAAATAATACGGAGAAAAAGCAGCGAGTACTCAATAACTATTGACCCTTTTTTAAACAAAATAATGCTTTTCCTCTGCTACTAGGCTTTACAGAGAATCACAATTTTAGACATCTTTTACCACAGCAATGTTGTTCTAACACTGCATGCTCCTTAGTTGGTAAGGATAACTAAAAATTACTACATACCAGAATGTTTAGGAGGTATTTGTGTGAAGGCAAAAACATTATGCATCTTTTAGAATGATGACTGCCATTTCAAAATTATACTCTAAGGCCAAATAATTCTAATTGTTTCAACAACTCTGAGAGCTTCAGATGTTTTCTGTAAGTATGTATGATAGCAACCATGTATGTCAGTGGCAGTATTATTTGTCAGATACACAACACAAATTTGGGGCTCATTCCTAGAGTCATAGATGATACTACCAGGAAAGATCATCACTTATCCTGGACTGACCTCTTGTGTGGATAATAGGAACTAAATCTAAACTTTTTTTTTTTTAATTCCAGGACAAACATCAATCTGAAATCTTTAAGAGCTGCAGAAATTCATTACTTACTTTGTTAGTGTCTTGGGATTTTTCTCATATCAAATTTCTCAATATTAATCAATTCACCTACTGGTTTTCTTTTCGACAAATTAAGTATTTCTAATACTTCAGTTGTCCTCTCTGAGCCCTCTCTATGTCTTTGACTTAAGATATCAAAACTGGATACAATAGTGTCAAAGAAGGAAAACCACTAAAAGGCAAAATATACTCTTAGGTTCATTAATTCAAGGATCCAATCACTCCCAGGTGTCACAGCATCATTCTGGGAGCTCACATCAAGAGCTGTCAGCATTGCCCACCCCATGGATCTCTTTCAGAGCTGCACATGCACATCCCAAGGTACAGACTCACACTCCAGAGGTATAACCTATACTAATTTTCCTTTATTTGCAAAAATTTTGCATTTGACTATATCAAAATACAGCTGCCTGAAGAGGTCAACTGAACAAGTGGTTCAAGATTTATGTAACTGCTCTGTTCTCCTCGCTTTGTCAGAATGGTAAATCTGTGTCATTCACAGATTTTCATTATCTGCTATTTTGTTAGTGGAAATGCTGAATAGCATCATGCCAGGTACTGACTCCCACAGATGCTCACCAGACAAACTTCTTGAACATGACTAAAAAAACCTGTATTTTTTTAGTCTTCCTAGTACAATGCTGTGCTATATTTTTGTTGATACTGTTAAAAGCTATTTAAATGTACAGGAAAAAAATAAACCACAGTATGAAATTATTGTTTTACACACTTGCATCTATCAATGTAGATTTACTTTTCAAAAATAAAGATAGAAATGAAGCTGTTAGGAATGACCCTGGGGAGAAAAAAAATTTCATATGATGTTAACTTAAAAAAATTGGATAAGTAAATAGATTAATAATTATTAGAGAGATACTAAGTAAAGCTGATAGAATTTAATACTTATAATTAAAACTGTATCTTTACTATCCTTGTGAACATACTATTTTCTTCCTATGGTGTCTTCTGAGATAGATAAACAAAAATTTTCACAGACACAGGAAGCACTTACATGGTACAAGATTGCCATTAAAATCCACAGAGAAAAATTAACATAGAATTATTTCTGCAGATAATATTAATAACTCTTATTAATATTGTTAGCTGGACACACCGTGGTCACTGTAAAACCACAGTCTCTTTACAGTATTATCCTCTAATATGTTGGAGCATCCCTATTTACAGTCTTCCAGAAATCTAGGAATACTCTACCCACAAAGAGAACAAGCCCATTAATAGCAAGAGTTCTGATACAGCTGCAGATGTATTAAGAAAAATTAATTGAGTATTCAAAATCTGCATGGAGGCAAAAATAAATACCCAAGGCTATCCAAATAGCCAAAAATATCCAAAATAATTTTAATTGAATTTCTTTCTAAAGAAACATAAATAAAGGCAATAAAATGACAAATTTTTTCATTACAGTTTCACATTCATGACCTACAGCATCTCACTGGTGAGTGATCATGCTGCCACAAGGGAAACGATAACACACTCGGCAAGACTGAGATAGGACTGAAGGCTAAAACAGCATCCTTGCAGCCCCAGTGAAGCATAAAGTCAGGCTACATATGATGACTGGAACCACTTCAACCCTAATGCTACCTCATTTACTTTCTAACATTCTATTGAGATAGCAAAGTAGGAGTAAGGATTTGGAAAGCCACATCGGTCCACTGCTGATTCATCCTCTTAAATCATGCTGTTACTATATTATATTTATGCTGCTATCACCCTATTTTATGATGGGAGACTTCATTATGGTCAGAGCCAAAGCAGATGGAGAACTACATGTTAAGAGGAAACAACGCTCGCCTGCATTAAAATATATAAAGTCTACATATATTAGGTGACATTAGTGATAAAGAACCATTACAAGTTTCAGATATAGTCACACAGAACTCTATTTCAATGGTTATACAAACATACAGGCATGTTTTGCCAAATAAGAGGTTTAGCTGTTAATCACATGAGGGCAGCAGTTATATTGAGATTTTAATGAGAGTTTTTATTTTTCTTTCATCCAAAGAGTCTGTACTTAGCCGTGTGTGTCCTTTATATCTTCAGGAATACTGTGGTTTGGATTTTTGTAGTGCTTCTTACAGTGCATCTTTAACAAATCTATTTACCAACTATAATTAAATGATTTGAAAAAAATTTCTGGGAACAGAAGGAAAACCCTCTGCCTTACTTACAAGATTTTATCTGAAAAGCCAAATTTGGAGAGCACTAAACAAATATGGTCTATTGGTCACCTGAAGAAACTCCAATCAAAAACTTCACCTTTTAATTTCTAACTTTGATCAAATCTTCAAATAAATTCAGACATTTCACTGGAGTATAATTTTGGAAACTGAGTTTCTTTTGCTGAACACCTGAACTTTAGTCACTCTGAAATAAACTGGAATATTTTCTCAGTTTTGTGATGGCCACTGAATTACTTAACATCTTTTTAGATAATTTCATTTTTCTGTAAGTAAAATCTATATTCATTCTGTGTCTAATTCTCTTCTCATTAAGTCTGTAGAAATGGGCATTCTAAAATAAATGTTAAAACACCTTCCAACTCCATGTTTCTGGCATTAGTCATTTTCTCTTGGTCAACTTTCTCAATTCTGTTAATATTCAACACATAACTTGTAGCTGAATTCGTTTCAGTATAATTTGTTGACACACTGACAGTCTGGCATTGCTTTTCTACAGCAAATGTCCTCTATTATGTAGATATTTTTATCCTAAGGCTCAAATTGTTACAGCGGACAACTTTACTGAAGTCAAAATATGATAATTCTGCAATTAAGACAAACTCAATGTTTCCTCTGAGAAAGAAGTAATTATGATGCAACCATTCAAGATATGGTATAACTTTAATGTAGCAAAAAATGAAATCTGGACTGAAAAGAACACGCAATGGAACTTACAAGAATCAAAACCCCCTTCAGTAGCAGCAGGTGTACTTTTGTGTCAGGTAATAATTCAAATATCATGGAAAGTTACACGTTATGTGCTGTTTCAATGCACAAATTCTAGTTGGAATGTACATAGATGAACCTGTTAAAAAGGTTTTTTGGGGGTTTTTTTTTCCAGATAGCATAGACAGTCTTTTCTGGTTTGGATGGTTTTGGTTAGGTTTTTTGGGACCTTTTGTATTTGTTTGGTTGTTTTTTTAACATGCAGGGAGATTCAATACCTTTGAAGTTTTGCCAGACCAAAAATTTCTGGTGGTGATTTTATTCTCTGTTGGTAGAAAGCCTCATCTGGTTTTGCTACTCACTTAAGATCAGCTACAAACAGCATGTCCAGAATGAAAGTGCACTTTTTAAGAGCATGGATAATACCACAATATGGATGTAAAAACCTCAGCTCAGCTTTTTCATCTAATTTGCTGCTAGGATTTTATTACGCAGTATTAACAATGATATGAGTAAGTCTTAACTATAAAATAAAAAGTCTAAAACCTTACCATCTCGGTAAAATGCTCTGCAAATTATACTTGAATAGCTCTGCATATTTGCAGAACGTTTTTTGTCTTGAAGCCTATTTACTGAACTTATATTCTATTGATTCTCAATGTGCCCAAGTGAATATGCTTTGAAAAGAAGTATGATTTTATTTATGTAACAGCAATATGCCTCTGGATCCCTGAGGTCCTACTCAAAATAATCCAAAGCATATGCCATTTTCTTCCTCTGGGATCAGTTTAACTCTTCAACAGCAGCATTTCTAAAAAATATGAGTAGAATTTGTCAAATAACTCAAGAGAAGCCAAAATCAAATGATTATTCTGATTCACTTAAAATTATCCAAAGACTTTAAGGGTTATCAAGAAACTACTTATGAACAAGTGAACAAAAATCAATCTGTATTCTTGCATCTTTCCCAAAGACTTATTAGACAAGCAATATTCACCACATCCACTGCATTCTATGTATATACTTTCAGTCTCATTCTTTTTTCTAGAATAGCAAAACAGAATTCTGTTTCAATGTGACAATATGATTTTTAAATGCAATCACAACTACTTAACCTAAATGTAATTAGAAAACTGTGCTAAAAACATAAAAGGTTTAGCAAAAGTTATTTATATAAACTTACTGAAAAAAGACCAGATTTGTTAGAGACTCAAGAGTCTTCTGTTCCTAAACAGATGGTTTTTTCCTCCTCTTATCTAATTATCTTTTAAAGAACTGAAGGGGAAAAAACCTTCATTTTAAGCTAAAGATTTATGAATTCTAGGATAATACTACATTTCATAAATGTTGATTCATTGTGCTGTTTGCACACTAGTAGAGTTAAAGATGTCTGTCTTTCTGAACACTATGGATTTGCAAGAGCATTTTGCCCTATATTTTCTGTAGTTGAATATAACAACACTGTGGATCCTCTGTATGATGCAAAGAAACTGTACTAGGGGTTTTGTGGGTTTTGTTTGTTTTTTTTTTTAAACCCCAACCTATCATCAGCCTGTGTAATAGCCAGATAATGTGGAGAAATATTCAAAACATACGAGTGCCGTTAGTTAAAACAGTACTTCTGCAGTTCTATTTAAAAAAAACCAAATGAGCAACAAGAAAATATGCAATCCACATAATAAACAGCATTGTAAAATAATTTTCTGATCTTGCAACGTCCAAGTACTGTTCAAGACTTGCACTAGAAAAGCACTACAAAAATCCAAACCACAGTATTCCTGAAGATATAAAGGACACACACGGCTAAGTACAGACTCTTTGGATGAAAGAAAAATAAAAACTCTCATTAAAATCTCAATATAACTGCTGCCCTCATGTGATTAACAGCTAAACCTCTTATTTGGCAAAACATGCCTGTATGTTTGTATAACCATTGAAATAGAGTTCTGTGTGACTATATCTGAAACTTGTAATGGTTCTTTATCACTAGAATTAATTTCACCTGATATTATAGACTATATATATGCAGGCAAGCAAGTGTGAAGTTTCAAGTACAGCTCTTCAGCTCAGGAATAAGTTGTTATCCATCATTAAATATCTTATGTGTGAATGGGATCCTAAAGATCCCATCAGAATATCTGGACGCAAAAATTAGGGTTTCTGTAACACTGTTCAAAAAGAAACCTCCTTTAAATCAGCAGTGATTACACTACATTCAGTCCAGGCCAGTCTCATTCATCCAAAATTTGCATTTGCTATTCATTTTTGTTGCTACATCTGGGCCTATTTATTGGGTGGCAGTTCATTCTGCAAGGACAAGTTTCAACAAAAACAATCACAGAAGGGACATACAGCCATATTAAATATTTTCCTGCAATTAAAACAACAACAACATAAATGAAAAAATGCACTTCATCTAGCACAGATTTCACCAGGCGATCTCCATTAAAATATTGAGAATTAATTCCTGGGGCAAACAGAAATAGCTGACCAATTACACCATAAGGTTAATGGGTTCAATCTAATCACATTCAAAATATGCCATTTCCAGGGAGTATAATGAAATAAAGATTTTTGTAAACTGCAGAACTTTGCAGATAGGCAATTTTTACAAGACTAAAGAGTTAGAATCCTAGTCTTTTTATGGTACCCAGAGTTCAAGACAGAAATTATTACTATGACATCGTTACTGGAATGGTCTCTGAAGCCCTACATTCAGGTAACTCTCCATGTCCTCTCTGTTTTGTAATCTTTTCTATTTCCTTCTTCAAGAAACTCTGATTCTGAAGAAACTGGTCCCTTGGTCAGGAACCAAGTGATATGTTGGTAATACCCTTTTTTTTAGGTTGCTCTGCTAATTAGTCACTATGCAAAATGAGTAGGAATTGAAAGGTTCAAAACCAATCAATTATAGGCAAGAATATACAGAGTACATAGTATGATTTTACACAATAACTGTAAGTAAAATAAAAATGCATTCTAGGGTTCACTCAGTTACAGTAAAAGGATAAAATTCATTACTAAACAAGACTTAAAGTTACCTTCCTATTAAAGCCACAAGGATATGTTTCCCCAAAAAAAACCCAAAAAACTGTATTCAAATCTGTAACACTAAATTCCTTAAACTCAAATAATAAGAACAGAGTTGCACATAAAGGCTTTGGATTCTCTCAAGAGTCAAATAACTCTGTCCCAAAGAAGGAAGGCTTGCTAAAGGAGCAAATATTTTTCCATGAAAACATTCAGAATGTAAAGGGATCTTCCAAGCAATATGAATTGTATAAACACTATGATCCACAGCTTTTCTCCACGCAACAGCAAGTTTTCCAAGTGGAAGTATGTTCAATATCTCTTTCTGCAAGAAACAATACTCAGGCTTTCAGGAGACATTCAAATTTTCAAGGAAGTCTTTACAAAATATTCAGTATTCGGACCATTAAATGTGGGATTTCTGTCAATGCCGTATTCCTTTGTAATTAGTGGAGTGAAATAAATATTTGCAGAGGGTAGGGTGAGATCAGAAGTGACTGATTCACACTTATGTCTTTCCACTGACTGCAGATGTAATTTAAAGTGACTTTATTTCTAATTTAGACCTGACTCACAGGATTCACTTTCTTTCATTAAACCTTAAGCCTAGGTATATAATGTAACGCATTTTCAATTTCACTGGTCTCTGAAACATGAATAATATCTGCATATAGTATTTGTACTGAACCATGCACCTGGTTAACACCTTTTTTTGTTACTTAGAAGATTAATATTGAAAAATAAGAAAAACATATCAGCTAACATCACACATAATTGATTTAGAAAATAGAAATGACTGTTCACATTGTCATATAGTTGCTTTGCTTTGGTTTTTTTGAAGGACACAGAGAAACATTAGAGTTAAAACTCTGTCCTACTAACATATGGTATAATGAACTCAATTGTCAAATACACTAAATCTGTTATTAAAGATTTTGTTCTGCATGAAAGAAGGGGTAGAAGTTAATGAATTGCAGTGTATTGTATCCAAGCACAAATCTGCACTTTCAGTGCTTACATTTGAAATATTTAATTTGATGTATCATCTAAAATTGCAACATATTCCCTATCACAAAAGCCAACCATTCATACAGACACTAATTTGGAACTAGCTGAAGAAAAATACTGATGAAATCCAATGCTTGAAATGGCATGAACATTTCCATGGAAGAAAACACAGAATATTGAGGATTATAAATTACTATATCCCTTTCTGAAGATTTTTGTTTCAAACAGTAAACAAATGTAAATGTATTGCACACTGATACTTGTGTGTAATGAGTCAAAATATGTCTCCAAACTGTTCTGACGAGAGACACACATTCTTAAGACCTTTGCTCTTCAAGCATACTCCCCATCTACTTGCAAGAAAGAGTAACTGGCAATCACAGCAAAATTCTCTGTACACTTCTTACATCTTAACGCATTTCCTCTAGAAAGAGCCACTGCAGCTTTTTCAGTGAAGTAACTTGTTCCCTTTTAGATGCTCTCAACTGATGTGCTGCGGCAGAAGGCACTTGCTACTGGGTCCCAGTACCTTGATTTTCAGATTTGTTAAACTCCTGAGTAATAAATGACTTGGTAAAAGCCACGTGCCTTGGAATTACACTTAAAAAAGGTTAGAGTAAAAATGAAAATAAAGTTCCTAAATCTAAACACTCATAACAAAGATTACAGTTCTAAATATTTATAAAAGATGAAGAAATTAAGAAAATATATTTATCCTACTTAATATTGAAAGCTAAAGACCCTTGTCCTATTTCTTATCACCAAGGTTTTCAGCTTTCTATTTTTCATGCTGCATTGCAAATAAAAGTTCTACTGATAAAGTATCCTGGCCCTATGGAGCTGGTCTTCTTCAGGAGGGATTTTGAAAATGTCTTCCTGTTTTGGCAAACCTATTTCATTACAAAAAAATGGAGACAGATTTCCCAAGATAACCCATGGTTGCAGTAATTAGGTATTCTAGGACTTGGTTTTGCTCAATTGCTTTGGAGAGAGCAGGGATCTGGTTCACCGACTCCTGTGATTTCTTTGATAATATTAGACTAATTCATAGCACAAAGTAACTTGTGAGTTTCAGCAGCAAATACATATATTTGAGCTACTTACACTACAATGATATTGAATTGCAACTTGCAGTCTTACTATGTGCAACAGTTCCAAATGTCTTGAGGAGTAAGTATGACTTCTGGGAGAGAACTAGATGAAGAGAGGGCAACAGAAACAGGTGCAGATTCCAAATTCAGATATTACAAAATTTATTTGTGTTACAATAGGTCTGATAAGTATTTTTAAAATGCCAGGCATGAGTATTATTACTATAAACACTTGGCCTATAAACTCAAGCAAAAGAAATAAAAAGAGGTGAATTTAGGTGTAAAAATATGCACATTGCTAGCTGTATGAAATGTAAATAAAAAGTGGGGTTTGTTTGTTTATTGCTATTTTTTTAATGATTTCCATCCTCACTCATAGCCAAGCTTTGAGAAAAAACTATGTCTAACATAGGAAAAACAGGCCTACAACCTCATCAAAAGAGAAAGGAAAGCCACACTGAAACTTCAGAGATCAGTAAGGGTAGTGTTACGATTTTTATTTCCTTTTCCATGCTTCTTAGGTCATTTTTAGTGTTCTACATAAACTGGTCAGAATCTTCCAGTAACCTTCTAGAGAGAGGGCAAGTCCTCCTCCTGGTACAAGGCAAGCGCCATTAGTTTCTCCAAGTTAAAAGAAGGATGACATACAGTTTATCTGTTATATTTCAGTTGAACATTAAAATTTTGCAAAAATAAGTTCTGTGGGACAAAACTTATATTTCTAAGACTGTATGTCAAAACATGTCCGTGTTTACTTTACAATATACTCACATGTGAAGTCAAGATATTCATGATAATCAAAATATGTAGACCTTTTTTTGACAAAGTTGAGGAGGGTTGCTTACAGATCAGTTAAAATTTTGCCAGTCGCATCGTTCTCTGTTCATTAAGCACTTTGCATGCAAAAATAAAGTCAGTACTTTTATTATTGTAAATTGGCTCTTCAGAACATAAATGATTCAACAATGTTGAATCCCAGCTGTCTGCTACCAGTACTCGGAGATTAAGGAGCAATCTCACTTTAGATTGCTAGCTATGATGTTCAAAGTCTAAAACAGCAGAGATCCCAGTTTCTTGCCAACACATGACAATATATTGAACGTCTTCCAAAAGTGCTCACAGCAGGGAATAAAATCACAGCAATGTTAGAAGACAGGCTTTTTAAAGTTAGAAAAATTTCCATGTTCACTCTCCTTAATTCTTTACAGGTTTTAGTACATTCACAGAAAAGACTCTCTTAGGTTCCATACACAGAAAAGTGAGGGTGCAGGGTCCAGAGCCACAAATTCATCTAATCATAAAACTCACAGTGAAGGAGGGCAAAAACTCCTCTTAATCAGAAAACTAATCCTTTCAGAAACATTTTTTTCCCTGTAATTTAGAAACATTTATTTTTACGGCAGTAGCAATAGAAATTAAATTTCTAGCAAAGTACACACCAAGAAGCTAAATTAAAATATATTTATTAGTTACGCCTCATATAATATGAATGGGGAACTCCTGTACTTTCATGCAGAAAAAGTAAGTATTTAAAAATTTACATCATAAACTAGGTACAAGATCACAAAAGATTAATGAAACCTGTATTACTGTAGTTCAGTGTAAAAAGATAGTAAAAAATCACATTTCTGATATCTGACATGTTTCTAGAGTAGATAATTGCTAGGAAGGATATTAATATTAAACTTTTTAAATGAAAGCCTGTTACTTATATACACAGCAGTATGAATTGGTCTTCTAAGCATCTTGTTATTCAGTATATATCTAAGTATTAATAATTTTAATAATGCATAATTGTGCATGCATTCACTTCGGTAATAAGGTCAATAAGGCTTACTTCCTAGTACTTATCTAAAACAATAATTAAACAATAATTATTTTAAATATATAAATCAGAATAAAGCACAGTCACTATTCTGAAGATTTTATGGCTCAAGTATAAAACAAGAGACAATGAATTCACAGAAAAGTAAAAAAAAGCAACAGAAAACTATTCAATGTGACTGTGCTATTAACCGATTCAAGTCTACATGTCAAATCTATTCTGGGCATTGCAGAAAACTCAGAACTTAACAGAAGGATTTAAAGAAAAGTAACTGAATATCTGCATTAGGTGCTCCATTTAAGTAAGGTGGTCACCTGGGAGACAGCACAGATAGTTTCTTGAGAGCTCAAGTGCATGATGAGGCTCTCTCATCACTGGCTGATAAACTGGTAGTCAGCATCTCAATGCTGAATCTGAGATGACATGCAAGGTGTGAGTATTAGTCCATTAAAGGCCTTGAAAGACAAAGTGTCAAAGTTTCCCTTAGTGCTATAAAGGAAAGGGAGCTAAGGCAGGTGCAAAGCAAGAAAGCAAGAAAAAACGGTAGAGGAAAAAATGATCTTTACATCTTCTTTGCAGTCTGGGTGAATGTAATTGAAGTAAAAATGCATTTGTCAGCAAAAAGGACGCTGCAGTAATAAAGATGTGAGTTGATGACAGCATGGGCAAAAATGTCTGTTAGACAGACAGAAAAGCCTGTATCTTAGAATCATGAATAGGAAAAGACAGATTCCTTACCACAACATATTGAATATATTTTTACAGCTCAGCTATGTCAACAAAATGATAACTTACTTCAACTAGAAATTTGAACTAAATCCAACAGATAAACCAGTATCAGTCTAACTATTACTTACTTAATAATAATTAGTATTAGCTTATATTCAGTTCGACATCTGAATCTGTCCCTGAAGTCCTGTATCCTTACAAATCTCTCAGATATCTTGTACGCGACACCATTAAACTCAACAGCCATATTTCCTATTAATATTTTAATTCTAAATATGCTCAAAATTGTGCTTGAATATTTTATCACTTAACAGCATCAACCATTCACATCTCTCAAGAATTCAGGAGAATTTTGGAATTATGGCTGTAGGTAGGAAAATGAATAAAAGTAAATCAAAGTGTAAGACATGCTGAAGAGTAGAAAGGTTTTCATTACTTGCGTGTTTAATTACTTAAGCTTAGATAGTAAAAACTAAATGAATTTCACATTTTTCATTTACAAGGCACACTTTATCACGTTTTAAAAAACTGTATTCTTACCTATATTAAACTTACTGCTTTTTTTCTTTTTTTAATCTGATATTAATATGGAACCAGTAAATTAACAAAGAACATTCATACCGTCAACAGAAACATCATAAACCAAGAATGATGTGTTTGATTCTATAAAGCATCACATCAGTTACAAAGGAAAATCTGAGGCAGGATTAAAAGGTCTTCCATTTACTGTCTGCACATTTTCTTCCCTTCCCCCACACATGTGAAGTATAAATTGCTAATCTGAAGCATGAATAGAGCTGCAGAGCTACCCAAACTAGCTCTCTGTAGCTGGGTTTGTAGGGTGCTCTATCTAGGTAAAGAGGACTCTTCCTAGAAGTGAGAACCATGAGAGAATAACAAGCTCCAATGAAAACTAAAAAACCCTCATTCTTTTCAATAATACTAACCTTTGATTACATGAAAACATGTAAGTTTAGTTTCACTGCTATCAAAAAGTGACACTGGGGAATTTGAAAATTACATGTAATATTTTTTGCTCTCGTTACACAGCATTGCATCACACAGCTCATTGCACTAAGTAGCAAATTCCAAAATGGAATCAAAGCTTACTAGAAACATTACTGATTAAGCAGCAAGAAATGCAAGCAACTATAAACTCCTAGAAAAACAAAACCATTTGACATTCCCCCTTCCCATCTTCCTAAAATCAGATGTTTTCTCTTGGGGCATAGTTGTTCTCCCTTGTCCACTGTATTTTACAGTAGTAAAGCAGGAAAAATTTATAAGGACATGGAATGGAGAAGTGGTGTGGAATCTCCTCTGAAAAGCCAAGAGGTCCCAGTTTTCATCAGGCAGAAACATGGGACAACTTCTACACATAACACAAATTGCTCGAGATTTATATATAGAGCATCACCTTTCTCCTCACTTGTCCTTGGTAAAACTTACATTAACCTGCAAATCTCATGTTTCAGATGAGATCTACACTGATATCTTGTACTTAAGCAAATAGATGGCAGTGAGAGCAGTAACTTGAGTTCAAGTTATTCAAAGAAGACAACTTCTATCATGACTTATCACCTTACAGTGAAAAAATGATTTTTTAATGTTATTTGAAACATGAAAAATATGGCGGAGCATCAACACAGTTTTATATGCTTGTGTTGCAAGTCTATATATATACCTGTTAAGGTATATGTACATCTATAATATATACATATAATATATATACATGAACATTTGAATATTGGGGCCTGAGTTGGAACCTTTATTTCTTCCTCTCTTTCCCTTATCAAAACTTACTTCTGTTGATATCTTAATATTTAATTCTACAGATACAAACCAAATACCAAGCAATTTTCAGGTTGTATCACTCTATAGTATGAGACCAGTCAGCCTAACTTCTTTCACTGCAGAATTTCTTTCTCTGCTACACAACAATACACAGAAAAAGTCCCCAAAACAAGAATGACATACACATGGTGTCTGTAACATGGAACTATTATTACTGAGGGATAAACATTTGGTATATAAGTCAATTAATCTGTTCATATGAGGAAGAATAAACTTCACACTTTTACTGACTGCTTAGTTGCAGCAAAACATACTTACCAGAATGCTCTTAAAATATTTGTGTCCAGAGACTATTTTTTATCATTGTCCTGATAAAAAATGATATATATATATAATGATATATATATATATATCAGTACAACACTACTGATAATATACTTCATCAAATAATAGGAATAAAAGTATTGCATAACCAAGTCCTTTAAAATTGGTCTTTGATTCAAAACCTGATCAGTCTCTCATCTGGCATATCACCACACCTGATGTTCTGGGAAAATTATTCTGACTTAAAAGTTCTGTAAGGTTTGTAATTCTACTGAAAGAGGTCAAACAGACATGTAAAAGAAGAGCAGGAGTTTTCATAGCTAGTAGTAAAGAACCAGGCTCTCTGACTGACAATTAGGAGAGACCTCCTTTATTCCTGTCATATGCAGAAAAACAAATACAACCTACACAATATGCAAGAGAAATTACTGGATGCATATGATTCTTGATACAGTTTACGGTACAAAAAACTTCTGTACAAAAGGTACTATAGCTATGACTTCTCAATCTTGTGAACTCAGTGCAATCATAGTACTCCAACAGCATATACTGAACTTCCTGATTTTCCAATGTAGTTTAAGTGCTTATTACTTGAGCTACTACTTTGAAGACTAGGTAATGATCTACAGCTATTATTAACGAAGCAGAAGAATAATGGATTTTATTCTTGCCTGTGGGACAGAAGTATCATTTAGAGAATTGATAACACTTTAGTTTAGTCATTTTAAAAGGTCATGTTACACAATAAAGAAGGCCAAGCCATTTAGTGATAACATATGATAGTGATAAAACTAGCACTGGACTGCAGATCCTCAAAATTACTAATTGCATTTCTACATTATAAACAGGCTAAAGCAGTCTGATAAATGTATTCCAAGCGTGTTCCTGATTTTTGTACTTTAGGGTCTAATGTACATACCCTATAAAGAAATTAAACCATAAAGAAATAACTTAATTATTAAATAAGTAAACAAATCTGAATGCATGTAAGGAGAACAAAACAAATCTTCATACCTTGGGATTAATTACTTAAAACATAGTTGTAACAGATTCAGTAGTGAGGGGAAAATTATACTTTTTGGTACAGGAAAAGAACAGGAAAAATTTAATAGGAAGAATTAACAGTTAATAATTGTAGTTGAGAGGCATGGATATCAACATTAAAGTTGTTTTTGACAAAATACCATAACATGAGAAAATCTGATAGTGTTAGCAGGTAGTATAAACTAAAGCTGTTATGTTGCGCCCTTAAGGATTAATTTATTGCAAAGATAGGCAACAACAACAGCTAAAGTACTCTGAATAAATCATTCTATGAAGAAAGATAAGATTGAAGTGATGCACAAATTTGCACAATGGTTCATTTGTACAGGGCCACAGAGTTCAGTCAGACGGAGAGAAAATAAGCTGGTAACAGGCCATTTCCCCAGGGTAGGCAATGGTGGGGCTTCACAGCACAAGATGCTTACATTCAGCCTCCAAACAAGACTTTAAAGCCTTTCAAGCATTTAATGCATTATCATAGGGTAAAACGCAATATAAATATTTCTATGAAGGTGAACTGTCATCAGTTCACAAAAATAACTGAACTTCTATACATGTATGCAAATGATTTGCCTACCTACCATACACAAATCCTCTTCCAAACAACTTCCTGATATGCTCTTTGCTGGAAAAATCTAAGGTTTCAGGCGCCTGAAGTCCTTTTACTTCCTACTGAAAAACAGTCTCCTTATTTTAAGAGACTGGTTGCCCAGCTTTTTTGAAAGAAATGAACATGACCTTGTCAGAGAAAACTGTTGTATTACATAGATGAGAAATTATAAATAAATACTTCAGTGATGCATCTAAGATTAAAAAAAATCCAATTACCTTTTCAGAAAATCTCTTTGTGACATACTAAGATAACAGCACCTCCAGAAATCACCTTCTCAAAGTTTGCCTCAGTTAAAACAAGACATTTTTTTTCCCCAGAGTGGACGAAGAAAATACATCTCCTACTGCTTATAGTACACCACTTCAGGCCTCACAATTTTGGAGCAACTCTAACTAACAGTAAGATGTTGTCAGTCTTACTGCAATTGCTACTATTTATCTTAAATTCATCGCCGAGTAATGTTAGGAAGGTAAATCTAAGAAATACCCCCCTGTGCTTGAAAAATTATTCCGCTCACTTACCTGAAAATCTTTCTCTTCCAGGATCTCTTTCCTCCACCTGACAAGGAAGGCAGCACAGACGTACAAATGGAAGTGAGAAAAACCCTCTGGTTCAGACTAGAAAAAATAAAAATATATCATCCTTTCAATACAGAAATAATAATACTTTTGATCACCATATACTCCAAGGGCATTTTTACGACATTCTCTACTAATTACAAATGTCAGCTACATCTGTCTCTCTTTGTATCACAAACATGCTTGCATTTCACCTGTGCCAAATCTATTCATAGCTATTATGTGTAACGGGGATGGAGGTGAGCTATGCATCCATTTCTCACATTTAAATTCATTCTTTACTGATGCGTTTTCCATTTCTGGTGTTAGCCATTAGCTTATATATAGCATGAAATACTGTACTGTCCAGCTCAACATTGTGACATGAACATGATGCTTCATCTCCATTATTAGAAGCAAACTCTACTACTAGTAGTAGCTTTTGAACTATAAATTCTGCTATAGGAAATTATTAAGCATTTTAAAAATAAACAACTTGTTCTATATTCAACTGAATTAGAGGTTTTCACTAAAGGAAAAATCTATTCATTGTAACATGAAACATTTACAACTTAGTTTTGCATTCAGATCTGCAGCCTTCTGTTCTAGTTCAAGTCAGCAGAATCTGTCACTTTATAAAATTCTCTCTAGAAATTAGTATTTTTTAAGTATACCTAAGAGCTCAGAAATATTTGTGATCCTATTTTTAAAAGACATCACTAAGTTTTCTCATACTACCAAATTAATCTTAGCTTTTGTTTTCTATACCACCAAGACTGAAAAAATAATTATGATATTAAATTATCAATGCGATGACTGAACTAGTGCTATGTAAAATCTCATTAAAAAATTTAAAAATAATAATTATAAAATTAAACTACATAATCTGGCAAATGTAGAGATATTTGAATGCTGATATCTATATAATTTACAAGATCTAATTATAGCATTTTTAAAATACAGCAAGTTTTTTCATATTCTCTGCTGGTATTTCAAAACTGCGGTTTACTCTTTAGAAAAATACATTATTCTGATCATGTATAGTGAACTGAAACAACTTCTTATGTAAAGCATAACACCTATAAAATACCTATTTTATTGCTATTTAACCAAGAAGAACATGGTATTTAAAACATGTGCAATATCTCCCCTGCTATCGTAAGGATAGACTGACAAAAGAGCACAGTGTACTGCATGAGATTTGTACAAACATCTTGTTAACAGCTACAGAAACTACAGATCATCCAGTCCACCAAATCAGTAAGAATGAAGAACAGAAATAATGCCAATTATTTGGAGGGAAGATTTAAATTTAAAAGTATACTTGGAACTGAAAGTAAGAATAAGCTAATTTTGGAAGCAGAGAAGATATATTTGGATTATAAAATCCTGTGATATGTTTCCTACTCTAGGAGAACACTCGAATAACATTGTAAAATCCCAGAAGAGAGAAAGCATATGGTAATTTTAACTAAACTTCTCTCTAGAGTTTGTCTTAACCAGAAAAATCAAGGTAAAGTCCAACTTTCAGTATTGAAGTTAGCATTTTACAGAATCACGTACTCAGTACTGTTCTCCTGAAAAATCCATGTCTCCTACTTCAGTGTTGACATTTCTCTTGGGATGGAAAGATAACATATATAAAAGCATAAAATAGTATCTGAAGAAGACATACTTGTAAGCCAAGTGCTGCTTCCACTTACCATGTCAGACACTAATGTGACAATATTTAAATAATCAAACACAACTATGAAAAATACAAGTGGCTAATTCTAAGAAAACAAACTTCCTCCTACCATATTGTGTAAATAAATTCACAGAACAGGTAGTATTTCTTTTAAATTCAGCCTTTGATAATATTTTATAAACTTTCATCTCTAAAATGAGAAAAATATTTTAAAATTTAAAAAATTAAGTATAAAACCAGTGCTTGTGGGCTATTTTTTCTCAGCCTGATCTGCAACCTCTTACTCACTTTTAACATGCATTTTAAAAATGTCCTTTAATGTAGTAGCCTTTAATCACACATGATCATATTATTTTGGGATATACAACATAATCTCATAAGTGATCACCTTTCTTCAATTTTGGAAGGAAACAGGGAAGTAACCTCCAATGAAAACAGACTGTGTTTAAGTCCACAGTCTGTGCAAGAAAACATCAACACATTTTCCAGAAGCCCCCTCTGAAGTGTGAGCTGTCACCAGTGAAGACCTTCTGACACAGCAAGAACCAGCTCAGTTCACCATTACATGACGAACTATGATCTGTGTGAACTACAGATCTGCTTTAAAGAACTGGTAACTGAAAATCATGGCACAGGCTGAGCATTTGTAATCAAACAGGAAAGCAGGGAAGAGGAGAAATGATGGTTGTGGGATGAAGGCAAACAAAGCTGGGTTGAGATGGCTGAACGCATAAACTAAAGTACAGAATTACTGCTGAGGGTAAATAAGAAAAAGTAAGACCATTTTTTCAGATGAAGAAGTAGAAAAACTGAATAGCCTGTAGGCAGAAAAATTTCATTTCAAATAATAATTGTTAATCAGGATATTTGATGTATTGGATTATATGTTACCCTCCCTAAATATAATAAAGGTTTAGACTAATTTAATTACATGACATAAGCAAGAAAGAGAGAACTGAAATGAACTTGGTTTGGTAATAATATATACTAATTCTCCTTACACCTCCTCACCCCTCCAACATTATATAATTTCTTGAAAAGCACATGGGAGAAGGAGACAGGTTTAAATAAATCTTTCTGAAAGCAGCATTTTAACTTTCAAAGTCAATTTACAGCAGCTGTTGGCAAAATTGTTTATTTTGCTCTGTCTTACAGTGACTCGCAAAATCATATTGCATAGGAAGTCAAATTAGATCATCAAAGTATTCTCTTTTTCTGATAATATTCTAAGATTCTGATTTTAAACCTAAGAATTCGCTTTATTATCTCTTAATAAAGAAAATTCTCCCCAAAGAAGTCAATATAAATAGCTTAAAAAAAATTAAAAGCAAAAATGCCTAGAACTGCAATTCTGGAAATTGAAAATTTTTCTAAGGAATTATAGAAAAAATTATCTGGAAGTACATAAGAACAAGTACTCTGTCTTGTGATTTTTTCTGTTCAACTTTTTTTTCCCACCAATGCAATTTTCTTCAGCTTTTTAAAATGAAGACAAATAGGTTTAAGTATGTAATTCATTAGAGGAAAAATGCATATCCCCTACAGATTTAAAAATTCATCATGCTTCAGAGATAAGTCTAGGTACAAAGTATTTCCAATGGATAGTTTTAGACAGTTTTAGAAATTGAGTAAAACAGCTAATGCATAATTGCCTTTTCTAACACCTGCTACCTATTATACTTTTCCATTTGTAGCTTTTGGAGTTATAAACAGTTTGATCTCTAAATGTACAGAAATGCAGACTACCAGCTAAAACCTATTTAAAATCAAGTATAAACAATGACCTTGATTTAAATATTTTAGCAAAAGATCTCAAGACAGATGTACAACCTTCTAGAAGACTTATTCTGAACATATTACAGACAACTCAGACCACATTATCTAAGAACCATCTGTCATTATCAATAAAAATCATTTAGATTGTTAACATCACAAATATCTCATTGCCCTGCAAATGCTGTATCTCTTCTGAAGCTGAAATGAAAGGCGTACTTTATATTGCACTTCCCAAACTTCTTGAATTAGACAATCACTGAAAGAATGCAAATTTTGTTGTATGACTAGACTGATTACTGTCTAGTCAGTGATTAGTCTAATCTGCCTCCCACACTCTGGATACTTTAAGATTTATGGAGGGTAATACCTCATGCTATTGTATTTGTTGCTAAAGTAGATACAATACGTGATTATTATTTAAGTACTCAGAATAATTAAAGCTATGAAGTTTTGCCAGGGTTAGGTATTAAACCACATTTCACACTCAAACAATGCCTCAGACACAAGGACTTCCAAACACTCAATGATAACATACAAATAAAGCAACTTTAAGCACCTTCATTTCTACTGCATTAGAGAGAGCAGATAGTAGAGATGGAGATTTAAATACTTTTGTCCAAATTATACAACCTATCTATGACAGAAAAAGAGAAAGAAGCCAGCACATGAGCATCATGGAATGTGAAATATGTTTTGCCCTTTCAATCAGCCAGGACCTTTGACTTCCTAGGCACAGACTCAATGCACTGTCAAAACTGAGATTTGAAGTTCCAATCTGGGCAGAAACAGCATGACCACAGAGAGGTCCACCACAGTAACTAGCCTGTCACTAGGAATGACCAACAGCAGATGACTAAGAGCACAGGAGAGCAAGCATATAGCAGTACCTTTCCAGAACACACTTCCAACTGTCAAAGATTTCACGCTCATATAGGCGTTAATGGATTGATGTTCACTTGTTTTCCTAAATCTTTTTTGCAACTCTAAGCTTTTTCGTAAATCACCAAGTCCTGTGGCAAAGAATTCCAAAACACAAGTGCATGCTACATATAATGTCTGTTTTAAACCCAAGACCTGCTAGTTTCATTCAAAATAGTTCAGTTATTGCACTGAATAACTATGAACAATCAATTCCTGTTCACTTTCTTCAGTCCATTCATATTTCCTTCTCTTTGCAGGACTAGTATTTTTTTGTTTATTCCAGTTCCATCACCTTTGCTCAGCCTTCTTAAGCATCCTTTCCTGCAATCTTCTGATTTTGAAATAAGGTACAAACTACTTACAGCATGTATGTGGCAGAAAGAACATTACTCTTGTAGCTGCATGATATTTTGTTCTCCTTTCTTTTCCCAGTAATTCCTAGCCTTTGGGGTTTTTTTCTTTTTCCATTCTTGACTGTTACTGAGCTCCTATTTTCCTCTTGTTCTTGACTGTAGAAAGCTACCTTGAAGCCCATAGTTATACTAGTAAAGCTTGGATTTGTCGAAATGCACAATAACATTTTATATCTCTCCACACGAAATTTCACCTATTATTTATGCCTGATTTTTAACAGCAACATACGACTCCTTGCTGTCCACCTCTCACCGTTACTACTCTTAGTAACATGGTGTTGTTAGCAAACTTTCCTGTCTCACTTGCTCCTGCATCCCTTTTTAATCTCTTCAGTAGAAAGAGCTTAAGCCTCACAACAAACTAAAAGAATTACATGTTATTCACACAAGGGCATTCCCTTGAATTCCACAGCTGTGTTTCTTCTTTAATAACCTTTAGTGAAGAACCTTCTTCACTGTTTTCAGCAATCTTAATATTCTACATCAGCACGTGGTCGCTGGGTCTTAAAGCTTTGTGAGGTGTGATTTCTCACCACAAAAATCATGACAACACTTTCTTAAAATGACATATTAGTCATGGTGAAAGAACATTATGATTAAGGTTAGAGAACACTGAATTGAAGTCACCCTAACCTTGTCATTCTAAAAGATCCTGGAATAGTCTGAGGACTGCAGCTATTTCTATTGTACACAGCAACCCACCAACTCACGTAGGATCATAACCTTCTCCTGCCTGTCAGCTTTACAGTCAGTTATATAATGAAATTTTGATTATTCAGAGGTGCTAAAATTTAAATTTTAGTCATTATATATGTTTAAAAGTTTTTCACAGTTATATGTAAAAATACCTATTAAAACCACTTACTCTTGCTGAGTTTGCACATTTTGGATTGTCTTCTGTCATTACTTTTACTTCACTATGACTATTCCCAAGAGGATGACTCTAATTGCAATAAGGGACCAACAGCACTTGTCTAAGATGAATCTAATCTCACAGTAAACACAGGAATGAAATTGGATCTTTTATGCTTTAAAAAAAACAAAACCAAAATATACCCTCACTTATAGGTAAGGCTTACAAGTAGCTGCTTCTAATGCAAACATCCATCAAGTAACATGACAATTTATGGGTTGGTTTGATCTTTCCATTAAAAAAAATCTGATCCAAACACATTTCATAGCACTTCAAAATCTGTAATGGAAAGTAACATTTCCGGGTCATAACAGCAAGCTACAAGTACCTGCCACAGCCAAAACACAATGCAAAAAATATGATTTCAATCCTTAGATATCGCTAAGTCCCTCATAAAAGAGCTATTTTAAAAAAACTTTTACAATAACTGTGTTTACATTTCCTATTTCTGCTAGACATGTTCAAAAAATTATTTGCCTTACAATGGTCTATTGGATTTGATAAATTTATGCTGAAAACTAGGTGAAGATCAGTTTTCATAACAATTTAGTCATTGGTCCCTCTGATCTAACCAAGAACAACCTGGCAACCGTTCCTAAAAGATGACTTGTGATATAAATCTCTACTGTGAAATCCCAGCCACAAAAAACACAGAACATTGCTGGATGTTTTTTGGACCCTGTTAGAATGCTCCGTATGGCATACAAAATTCATGTTAAGAATATTAATCAATATCAGATATAAATGGATGCTAGTGATAATTTACCTGATTTATCTACTCTCCAACTACTTAGTTTCAAGAAGCATTTTTCATATAAATCTCCACATTACCTTGTATTTTGAGAATGGAATTTAAATTACTGTCCTCTTCACTTTCTAATATGCTCAATTCAAATAAAATTCAAAATGTCAAGTGGGTATTTGACTTTTTTTTTCCCTAGCTTTTCCAGAATAAACTGGGGGGTTGGGAGGGAGGAAATCACTGTTTCTCATTTGGTTCATTTAAAGAATTCACCACAAATTTTCTAAAGAGTTCAATCATGACTAGGATGGCTAGCAGATTCTCACTCAATGAGGTACCTTCACATCCAGTACTGAAATGTGATTTTTCCTTTACACTTATTTTTCTCCTCACGCGTGGTGGTTTATTACCTTTGCACACGGGAATGTTGCTCGATCTTTTCAAAGGAACGGAGCTTCTTACGCAACTCCCTTATAGTCCTTTCTTGCAGACTTGGGTATTTACAGAAGAAAGTAGAGTAAGGCAGTGTTTTTGGAGAATGCCTTTGATACAAATGCAAGAAGATGCTGCACTGTACACAAGGAGAAGGCTTTACAACACTTATTTCCAACACTACTTTGAAAAGAACCCAGACTACACAGAAGCATAATATTCAGTAAAATGATCAGAGAGCATATTGATTTCTTCTCTCTAATTTCCCATGTTAGTAAGCCTCTTCTCATCTGCAATGAAGAGTGACTGTGCGTTGTTCTTTCTACTTACTGGAGAAACTATTAGTTAATCTGCTCCTTTGAACTTCTACAAAGTAAAGGCAAACAAATTCCATTTTACCTACTAGTTATGACTATGATGAACATAGCAAAACCAGGGACGTGGCAACATGAGCGTGAATTCTGTCAGTGACAGATCAATCACTGCCATTTTAGATAACAACAAGCAACATAATGCTGAGGGATGATATATAAACCCCAAAATGTATTATATATGTTTATGGCTTCTATAGTAGAAACAAAAAATTACTTTCTGCAAGGTTTCCTTCTATGTTTTTAAGATCTGAAACTCCAAACTTGTTTGGTGACCAGAACAGGAGAACCAGCAGCAAGAACTAATGGAAATCCTCCAGGTTGGTTTCAGTGCATTAACAAGTAACAGCCACATGACATCATAAGCCCTCATCAATAACAACAGATAATTCACACTGTTTAGGTTTTAGAGAGCAGTTGATTACTTACAGCTATATTTTCTTTCATTCACCACAGCTGATGTATTAAAGAACAAAGTATTTTGGTTAGAGCCATTAATAAGGTTCCTAATTATCTTACCAAACCATGATGCAGTGTAATGACTCAAAGCAGCGAATCTCTGTGTAATTTACTCTGAACATCACTATATCCTTTGCTTCCTCTAACAGCATGAAACACAAGCATATCCAATAAATTTTGTTTCTTGAATGCAAATAAAGCTGAAGTCCACACTTCCCTACACCCCTTAGTTCCAAATACTTTCCTCAGGAAAAGGCTTAGGCAGTCAGATCACACAAGCTGTAAGAGGATATGAGAAGACAACACTACCAACAGACTTCTCAAAAACTTCCACGTGCTTGAAAAGTCTAACCTTCTAGCCATTTCCCAGATAATTAACTTTGTCTCTTTAATTTACTGAGATTTCCCCACCTAAACCTAAAATCCCTCTTGCACGCATGAAGTTATGGAAGTATCAACTGATTCGTTATGGAAAGGCAGAGGAGCAGTAAGGTGAGGATAAATCCAAAAGTGACTAACTGGATGCCTCCCAGGCACAGGGGAAGTTGAAGAAAACACTTTCTAAAAGTGGCAAGCTATTTCTTTTTTAATAGGTTACATGGAAGATTTGATTGAAAAGCTCCAGACAAAGTATTTTCAAAGGTATGCACATTCGGGATACCTAAATTTAAATCTAATCTTTGTTTCATCATTCAACAACAGAAAGAAGCAAAGACTTCTTTTATTTTAAGCTAGGCTTAAAGTTAGGCTTCAATTATTCAAACATGATTATCCAGCTGGAAAGAAATTTGTTTTGAAGTTTCCTTCTAATTAAGACTCTATTAATTCTATCTGAAACCACTAACTTAATTTGAACTTAAACACTGAAATTC
Organism: Cephalopterus ornatus; assembly: GCA_013396775.1. Taxonomy (NCBI): domain Eukaryota; kingdom Metazoa; phylum Chordata; class Aves; order Passeriformes; family Cotingidae; genus Cephalopterus; species Cephalopterus ornatus. The sequence goes on along the minus strand of VZRE01000943.1, from coordinate 36,924 downwards.
CATCTCAAGTAGTGACTTGACGCCAATTAGTTGGCCAAAAATGTGGTGGGAAAAAAGGGAAGCTGTGTTACACCAAAATCAACACCGCTTTTATTCACAGAATTCTACTTAAAATATATGATTTAACTTACAAAGCAAAACTAAATCTAGATCATTAGTAAAAATATGCTGCAACTGATTTAAATCTGAAGTACTTTGCTGTAAGGCAAAATATTTTTACACAGATGTTAACCTGCTTTAAGCAGACTCCTGATTTGAAATAGGGACAGGTACAATTGATTAAAAAAGAATATGACAACTTTTCCACCTGTGAGAAGAACTTCAGCACATCATGTAAATCAAAACCAGGTCAGACTTCCTCAGTAACCTGCTTTTAAAAGACAAAGGAGCATAAATAAGCAGTATGACTAGTATTTACTAAAATAATTACCTATTTCACCCTTTGAATTTCTAAATTATTTACCTCATGTATCATTTTAATTATTTTTACAGTTCATTCCCAGAGAACCTTGATGCTGAGAAATTAATTAATGGGCACAATAGAAGAACTGTCAGCATTGTTTAAATATAATTTCAGCACTAGCCTCATTTACATGTATCCCTTTATTCTAAGCAGTGGCACTGCTGAATTTTTTGAATGAAATTGTTAGTTCATTAAAAAGAGAACAATGTTATCCTTTTCTGCAGATATTAATTGATTATCACATTTGCTGAAATACATGCTCAAGACAATCATTAGAGCTTTTAGCCCAAGGATTTCAAAGATACTGAAATAGTTGTATAATAGTTCTATAATTGTTTGATTAATTGGCTTTAGCTTTATCATATTATTAGCTTTAATAAAAGTTATTAAATTAATATTTCAAAGAAGACCTATGAAAAGTGTTAGCTCACCATTTCACAAGAGAAAAAAATAATTTGAATAACTATACATGTATATATATTTATACTGAAAGACAAAATCAAAATCTAAATAATATATTAAAAAATAATGGCTGGTTATTCCAACTTCTTATCAAATAACAAAATTATGCTTACTGACACACTGACAACATGTAATTCATCCTCTCATTAAGTGTGTTTTAGGCCACTTACATCAATTCCAGATAGGGAGGTTCTCATGTGCCTTTCTGGACAAAAGTTGGTGGTTTGACTGCAATTAATTCTTATATAAAATATTACTGGTCATTTGAGTAAAGCATATTAAACAATCCAACAAAGATATTACTGAATTCTTGTTCAATGAATAGAAACTCTAAAATCCTCAAATTCCCACTTCTGTAAATTAAGGGGATAGCTACATTAATATAATGTGGAAAAGTTTTGTGAAGATTTCTTATTAGATTCTTAACATAAAATGACATCTATACCAAAACCTTGTACAGACTATGAAAAAACTATTTTCTTATTTATATTAACAACAAATAAATTTTCAAGCAAACTATTCCAACTACCTTTTCTTTCTTTCACAAAACATACCATAAGCGCTGAGAATGAAGAAAGACGTGTATCACATTCAGTCATGTTTTCTCATAGGTGGTCTTATCAACTAAGATGGTAAATGGAAATACCAAAAAGGTATATTTAGTAATCAGCATGAACTATTGCCTTCCTTTCCTGTTTTCCAAGCTAATCTTTACAAGCTTAGTCACAACAGAGTCAAGTTCATGACAGAGTCAAGAACATCATCTAACTTTTTAGCACAACCATTACAAAGATACTCAAGGCTCACATCACTGGCTGTTTCTATCCCCTTCTCTCATCATTAAACCACATTACATTCTACAAACTAGAAACTAGCAACAAAATCCTTAATTTCTGATCACCAGTATCTGATTTCTGATCAGCCTGTTGAGGCTGGGAATAGCTGGGACGGGTATTTTCCTCCATTTGCTGGCTGGCAAAAATCTTATTCATGAAAATACTGCTTCCTTGGAGAGCAACACTATCTGCATCAGTCACTACCTAAGGATGGCAATTTGCCTGAATGTTCACTCTGGCTTCGTGATGAAGATCTAATTACACCAAGCTTTTTGTGATCATAAAACTGCTTACAACATTCCTTGGTCTGCATGCTTCACATTTCATTCAGCTTCTATTGAAACATACTAATAATGACACAGAAACTAAAGTGGGCAGTTGCTGAATGCAGCAACATCTTGTCTGATTAAAAGAGAAGAAAAAACACAACATCTGAAAATGTAATTCAGCTGCTCTTCAGCTACGTCCAGCACCGAAGCTCTACTGTAGTGATTGTGCAAAACTGCAGGTTTATAAAAGGGCTGATGTCAAAAGCAACTGAAAAGCCAACGGCATTACTCATTCCAAGTATCTGAAAATTGCTAGTCACTCAATATCACAGCTGGAAAAGTTAATAATGCATGAATTTTAATTAAATTCATTAAATACTGGATAGCTATTGCCAGGAGCTTGATCTTGTCTGGATGAATAAGACTAGCTGCTTCTTTTGTTAATACAAAACACTTGCCAAGCTAATCCAAAAAATACTCTTCAGACCACTTCTATCCCCATCCACCAACTGGTTAGCACACAAAGAATTAATAGTGATGATCAGGTGCAGCTTTGCTGAACTCCGATCAGAATGAGAGTACATACGATTGCCTTCATTAGCTTTAACAAAAATATTTCCTGTGAATAACATTATGGTTCTGAAGATACTAAATGTCTCCATGGATGCCACAGCCTGCCCAATAGTTAATATCTTTCAGGACACTGAATCAAGGTAAGTTCTTTGATTTGAATCTTCTTAAGATGCTAGCAATCAACAGCAGAACAATCAAGACAAAGCCTGCACTAATAATAATTCTTCACACCAGATCATTGATTGAAGACAGCAGCATGAAACAAAAGACTTGTGGGAATGGCAACACCTGTAGAGCTGCAATCTGCTTTATCAAGGTTCTCCAGAGGTTACCTCTGATGCTCCTATTCTTACCTTGGAAAACTGAAAGTTCTGTCTTGACCCTGAACAGCCCTGAACAATTACGAGATCATTATAACAGTAACACTCTCATACTTTTATCCATCTCAGGTGCATCATACACTAAGCACCAATGCTTTCCTAGCAGCCACTTTGTTAGAAAAGATTTTACAAGAATATCAATTAGCAGTGTAAATGAAAAAAAAAGTAGCAGAAAGTAAGGCAGATTTTAAGATATTGTCATCTGCATACAACTTTATTAATTCTAATATCACCAATAATGCATTGAGGTTTTTTTCTGGAACACCTTGCTCCATTACAGATACAGCACAGGTGAATAACTTGAAAAGATCTTGCTCCACAACAGCTTTTTCCATACTGACAGCCTGAGGTAACTTGCTCTGCTTTCTGTTTTGCCCATTTGACATGACATCACCAGTCTGCGAAGTTTAAGTTACTCAAATCTCTTACTGCTGTCAATAAACATGACTTGCTGTTTTCTTTCTATCAGCTTTTGTGAGCAACTCTCCACCAATATGTGTTGACATTTAAAGAACTGAGTCTTCAGCACCAGGAGCTTGAGACACTTCCAATAGACGACAAAGCGAGTCAGAGTGCCCTGATCACTACCTCCAACCTTAAGCAGCTCTAAACAGGAAGACAGCTTTGATCCAAAGAAAAGCTTTCTGGCACAGTTTTTTGACTGAACACAGAATCTTCAGCTGAAATTCACAGTTAACATTTAGTATAGTACTTCTGCAAACTCCTTACAGCAATGAACACTGAAGACCCCGAAATTTTAGACTTTAAAATCTGACTAAAATATAACCCAAAATGGTAGAAAAAAGGATTTAACGCTGTATGTTCAAGCATAAATTTAAGTCAATGCCAATGTTTTAATATCTTGCAAACAATTTAGCCTGAAAATACAACTTCATTTGGTACACAGTTACAAAATATTTGATACAGCTTACTCATCCTCGGCTACTTTGTGTATGTTGTGATTCCTTGATTCCCAAACACCCTAAATCAATATCAAAATGGCAAAGGATATAGAAAAATTAAATAAAATAAAGTAGATTTAATGCAATTAAATACCTTGCAAACAAAAGCAAGCAGAGATTTTATGATGATCAATACTAATCATCTAATACCATTTTGGAAAACTATTTTCTATACACCTTATTTTTCAGGGTAGCATTAAAAACTTACTGGTTTGAAACCTCTGCTCTTACAGAAGGGCTCTGTGGAAAAATGAAGCTCATCACATACTGACAACATCTGTAGCTCACTCCAAACCAAACAGAGGCAGTACAGTATTAACAGTTGGAAGAAATGTGCCCTAAACAAGCACTGTGCAAAACGAGATGCAAAATGAAGCAATCAGCTCACACAAAGTTATACTGAGAGTTTATACACTGAAAAGACTCCCAGAGCCATGCAGAAATGGCTTGTCCAGGTGCAGGGATAGAAACAGTGGTGGCCAACAAGTAAGTGATTCCAGAAGTTTTACAATTCTCAGGACTAGTGATGAGCTACTGAACATGAATCCTGGCCACCTTTCAAGAATCTACATTTGCCACGTAACTTTCAGACAGCAAGGACTCTATCAGGAACATTTCTAGGGCTGTTTATTTTTCAGGTTGCCTCACTAAAGCAAGGGCAGCCTTTGAAGGCTATGAAAAGTCACTGTATGCCTGGACACTTAAACTATAAACCAAATTAATAATCATTTCTGAAAAGTGACAAGGTGCTGCTGCTATGTAAGCAGGTGCAAACCAAAGGCTGTCAGCACTGCTCACTGAGAGTTCTGTTTCCATAATGGGTGCAGGACCAGAGACAAAAACAATTTAAAACCACCAAAAAAATAAATCATAGCCCAGTTAGAACAGTAGACACAAAGAATACATGTGTCATGAAACAAGACTCAATATCAGAGAGGAAGGGGACCTGTGAGTCAGAAAACCAAAAAACCTCTTTACCATTTACCTAATTTACATAGCAGGCATTCAGAGATAATATTAATAATCTCACTTTAAAAAATACCGTAATCATACAAGATTTAGTCTGCACTTAAATGTTTAACTTCAAAAAGTGATACAGTGCCATGAAACAAAACATATTTCAAATTGTATTTTATTGAAAATCCAACTTTTTTTTTAAAAAGTTCTTAATTACAAAAAGGTTTTATTAAGAAGCAGGTGATGGCTTGTTTCAAAATTAACCAAGAGCATATCATCCCCAGAAAAACAATTTTTTTCCGAAATACTAAAAAGAAGTTAAAACATACCTGAGACAACTTTTTTCTGTTTGCAATTTAAGCTTTAAAAAAGTATCGTTAATGAAAGTTGTTTATACCTCTCGGAAAGGACAGATTGATTTGTTTTCCCACTAACACACTGCTTTTTCACAGGTTTGATAAATTACTACGAGCAAGAAAAGAATCCTATTAGAAAGAAGAAAAACCTGTTTTTTAACAAACAGGAAGACTATTACAACTTAAAGCTTCAATCATGAAAATGCTACTATTAGTTTTGTGGAACATTCACCACACAATGTATAAGAATTTTTTTCAGCAGCATGAGAATTTATTAAAGAATAATCAGAAGATACAGTCTTTGTTGAGCTGATTTGTATTTAATAATTTATACAAAACTTTCAAAAAAATCTGTTCGTTCAGAGAAGGGAAAGAAAACAGTACATGATGTTATCTGGAAATTTTCATCCATAACTTTTCGCAAAAGAGAAAAATAATTGACTATATTTAAATGAAAAAGGAGCAAAGCACAGGCATTTCAAGTGTTATCTCTATTGCCCTATCTACTAGGCCATGTTTTCTCTGCAAAATATTCATTTCTGCCTAGAACAGAAAAAACCTGCTGTATAGCTTTTTATATCTATTTAGCTTATTCAAGGTATTATTACTATTTCCTAAGACACTACATAAAACTTGCATTTTCAATACTATTTATTGTGTTTCATAAAAGTTCCATTAGAAACAAATTCAGTGCAAATATAAGTTGGAGGCATCATTTCCATTTATTACTTTTCATAATACTGTTTTCATTCAGAGGTATCAACACAATCTACAGAATTATTGCCATTGTTCTCAAAGACAGATAAAGGACAAAAAAATCATCTCATGTAATTATTGTAATCTTTCAAAAACAAGGGAATACATATTAAAGGTTATACAATACAATGTACAATAATCATATGCATATTTATGATGATCCAATTTAAGAGTATTGTAAAAGATTCTTAATATGTCTTCAGTTTGTGTGGGTTATATTCCTTTTCAAAAACAGGCACCAGGAGGTCAGGATGATGTCTGCAGAGGAAAAGTGAGATTCCCTTCAGAGCAACTGAGGAAGGAAAGTTCCAGGGACCACAGTGAAGACCAGAAGAAAAATTACAGCAAAGAACTAGGGCCCTGCACCAACCAGAGCTAGAAAGACTGATGAGAGGGTCAGGAAGCAAACAGAGTTTGATGAAATGAACCTTGTAGAGGCCAGAGAGGGCTCTCAGGAGATTGCTAGGATTCAGAAAGTCATTTCTGAATGACACAGCTACTGCAGTGTTTTGGTTTGGATTGCAAGTGTTCTTTTGAAATACATTCTCACTTTCAGTCATGTGCTGAATCACATTTCTCTCCACAGATCCATTCCTACTGCGTTATACTGTTTGCCAGTGCAGACACTCAAAGACAGAAATCGAACCCAAGAGCAAACCAAGATGCATTGCATAAATGTAGAGTTGCCTACAAACTCCTCTTACTTCTGCTCTCCCATAAATAGAAAGAATTTTGTGACTACTAAAGTAAAGAATTATTCTAACTTCTAGTTAATAAAAAACAACCTTTGAACAATTCAAAAAGCCATTTTGGAATGCTTTCAAGTGAAAGAGTCCCCCTCAAAGATCAGGCCAACCTAAGTTTCTACTGAGCATCCAGGGTCTTGTCAGAGGTAGTAGTACATGTAATTAAGAACTATCCTCTTGCACTTGAAAGCCTTCTTGCAAAGTTTTTTTAATCTCATATTCCACATTACTTGCAAGCACAACATTTGATGTCATGTTTTCCCATACACTCCCTCTCTGCAGGAAAAAACCAATCAGAAACAAAGTATTTTGTTTCAAAAAGGTTCAGCCAAACCAAATCACAGTAGAGCCTTCAACTTTATCTCAGTCATCTGCTTCATTTATAAGCAAAGAATGTTCCATGTACTGCAATAAATTCAAAGCCTTCAATCTGTCTCCTGTCATAAGAAAAATAAGAATGTTGCAGTGTAAAAGATGGAAAAAAATGTGAATTTCCATTAATTCCTGAAGTGGCCAAACACCTTTTGATTCCAGATTAAAGCAGAGTATCATGCCAAATTTCCTCTATTCTGATATTCAGAAGTAGAGAACTAATACAGCCACAGCCCCAATTACCATTTAAAAATGAAGATTTCTCAGATCTTAGTAAACTCTTATCACATAATTCTTAGCACTCTGAAGTAAAAATGGACACCACCATCTTCCCTCTAAGAAAGGAAAGCACAGCTAATTCAGAATTATTAACACATGCTCTCTTTCATTATTCACTCTAAGAAAGCATGGACATGCACAATTGCTAGTCCAACCTCCAGCAGTAATAGTATTCATCAGTAATCTTCTTGTGAGCCTTTACAATGGCTCTACTACTTGACTTCAATCAGCTGTAAAGCTCTTTTATTCTGTTATCACATCAGTGTGAGGGAATGAATGCCAAGGATTGAATGCCCTCCTAAAGGAGCGCAGTCATGCTGACAGAATAGCAATGAGCTTCATCCGACACTGCTCAACACATCCTTTCACGCTCTCACTCTGGCAGAGGAATGTATGCATGACAGAAATAAATATCTGTTGAGTGGGAATGCTAAAAAACATATCTACAGAATAATATACTAAATAGAGCATATCACAGTTTAATAAAAAGAGCTGGAAGTTGATAAAAAGGATGCAATTAATAGACAATTGGCAGCAGTTGTGTTCCATTTGTCAGAAGAAAAGGATGAGCAGAATAATTCTACTACTGAGGAAGATTCAGAATTTCAACATAGAACGACTCTTCTATTAACACTTAATTCTCCTTAAGTACTTTTAATTTTTGCTGATGCAGGGACCTAAAAACAGACTTGTTCTTGCTCATTTTTACAAAGTGAAGAAAACAAGAGGTCAGATAAAAAAATCGTGATTGTTGGTACTTTAAGTAGAATCTCTCCTCCCCGTACTGCTTAGTGTTGCGCACATTGTTTTAGCCAAAACAAGGGGTTTGGCCTGATATGGAATCTGTACAAGTATGCCCCCAGAATCTAGACTGCCCTATCAACAAAGTTATCAGACAACTCAGGAAGGAAACTTAACCATCATTAATAACTTAATATTGCTTTTAGGACTAACTCACAGTTTTTTACTTTTATTTGTGTCATTTCTAATATATCATCAACACTCCACCATGAAAGTAAGCTATGCTTTAGCAGGAAAAAAGTGCATTTTTCAAGCTCAAGTATATGGGTGGATTTTCAGTAATAAATTTGTAACAAAATGCTTTCCAAAAATCTGTATTTCAACAGTAGTTTTAATAAACTCCACTTTCTGACCAGCCATAAAGCAGCCTTGTTCCTCTAGAAAGGTTATTTCTACCAAATATTTTTAAAATATTTCAATCAAAACTTATTTTCATGATATGGAAAATAAAATATATCTTGTGAATATCAGAGCAGCTGAAAAGAGGAAAGCAGAAAGCTTGGCAAAGAAAATGAAGCAACCAACCTAAGAAAAAATCCTTGTTTTAGGACATTTTCTTTTGTATCAATACTAAGCTACAAGTCCATTAATTCTGTTAATCTTACACGTCACAATCACAAAACCAGTGGGTTTATGCTTCTATTTCCTGACAGTCACTAAGACATTCTGATCTTCTCCCATCAGTTAAATGTTTATATTAAAAAGAAATATTCTTCCTTTTATGTGACCTTATTTAAATTCCTGTGCTGCTTCATAAAGGATGAAGAAGAAGAATGGTGCTATAGACTGTGTTTGACCAGAAGCAGATTATTTCAATAGTGCACTACACTCCACAGTCCATTTTAGAGTGAACAGGAATACAGTGAATCTCTCAGCTGTGAAGTATGCCAGCATCAACTCCAGCTTGGAGAAACAGAGGACAACATTTGTGCCTCTTCTCAGGAATAAGGTGTAGATGTGGTAAGTGAATGGGGCTTCTGAACGCTGTTTTGAGAACATGAACTGATATCTCAGCATAGTGGAGATGCAATAAAACTCAATGAGTGACTGGACTGATCACATTTTCTTGAGGAACTACACCAATCCACTGACATAAACAGCAACTTTCCCAGTAGAAATGTGTTAAATACTTTCCTGCACCTCTCAATCATGCTTGTAAAAAGATTAAAACTCAAGACAGAGCTCTACAAAAAACCTTTATCAGTGAAAGTTTATAGCTAAAACTGCATCTGCAGTGATGCTAGACCTTAGTATATAGTATTTTGGTGACACCCTTTCCCAGTAATGTAAGGAGGAGAAGGCATCAACAGAAATCAGTTAATATTTTACCAAAGAACTAGGCTGCACCAAAGGTAGATTGCAACAAGACATGTGCTTTATGAACTAAAGACCTCTCAAGGTTGTTAACACACTGTTTTTACACATCAGTGAACTAGTTTCAGGATTAGGTATGAGATTAGGCTTGCTTTAGCACAGGTATGCATGCTTCCATATATACTCATCTTCACACATCCAAGAAGTCTTTCTAAATATGAAGACTTTTCTAATTGAGGATTTATTTGCACTTCTGAAAACAACGAAGCAGAATAAGGGCAAGACAAAGAAAAAAAAATTACTGCATTGGTGAGCAAAAACATTTAATGAAGATTTACCTCTACTTTTCTACTGATACTAGCAGAATTTTTGGAAATGACACTAGCAAAAATATTTATAGCAACAAGCTGATTAATCTGAAAAAAAAGCTAAGGTAATAAAATGCATAGAGTAGCTTAAATCATACAAATATAAACTCAAACAGATCTAAAAGAAAACAGATATTCATTACATTTTAATACCAAAATGAGTAATTGTTAAATTCCTCATTAAAAAGTCCTTTGCAAGACTTATTTACTACAATAAAAGTACCTGCAACATTACTCTGACTTTGCATAATTTTCTGTTAATTACCTAAACTCAGCAATATGATGGAAAACCTAATAATGTAGTATTTAGTACTTATATAAAGGAACACTGGCAGAAAAACAAATTCAGAATGGTTTTAAATGACTCAAAAAGATAAAAGAATTTCCTTAGCTTCCCTTGATTTTCTAAACAGTTATTTGAAGGATCAAAGCATGTTAACACAACTGTTTTATTTAGAAGTCTTAAAAACAAGATAACACATTTCTCTTACACTTTGTTCTCCCCACTCCATCCCTGCTCCCCTGCTGAAGGAATAACATTAGGCTTTGTTAATGTTGTTAAACAATATAAATGTCTTGTACTTAGTGGAAAGTTATCATGTTTAAAATTAAAGAAATATTTATTTCCAAATATATGCACTCCTGGCATATAAAACTGATATCAATGTTTTTTGAAGAACAAAACGCTTCTGATATGAAGAATGTGGAATTAAATAAGATAAATAATGAAAAACTGGATTACTGGAAACACTGGAGATCAAAATGAATGCTTTCATTTTAAAAGAAAAGGAAGAAGCAAAGACAGAAGGAGATGAACAAAAAGCATGCCTTGTCTCTGTGAGCAATATTAACACCTGAAGGAAGTCACTTTGTACTTTAAGTTTATTAACACAAAAAGGTCTACCTGTTACAATCCCATAAAAAATAAGAGTCTTGACAAATCATTGTTTAAAGGCTTTCTTGGCTTACTTAGAAGACAAAGATATACTTTTCCTATTGTCGTGGGTTTATGTTGTTGAATTTTGGTAGTGGGGGGGACTATAGGGGTAGCTTCTGTTAGAAGCGGCTAGAAAGCTGTCCTGTCCTATGAAGAGCCAGTGATAGCCAGTTCCAGGAGGGACTTCCTGCTGCTGGCCAAGGCTGAGCCAATTAGCACTGTAACGCTTCCGTGATAACACATTTAAGAACAGAGGAGATCGTTGTGCAGAACAAATTCCAGCCCGGGAAGAGTGGAGCAGAACATGAGAACAACAATGTAGGCACCAAGGTCAGTGCATCAGGAGAGGGGCCCCACCCTCTCCCAGAAGCAGGGGAAGGACTTAAAACTGAGGCCCCTGCAGCCCGTGGAGGGTGCAGAGACACCCCTGCAGTCCATGGAGGAGACCGCGCTGGAACAAGTGGATGCATGAAGGAGGCTGTGACTCCGTGGGAGGCCTGAGGATGGAGCAGAGTCCTGCAGGAGACCTGTGGCCCGTGGAGAGAGAAACCCACGCTGGAGCAAGTTTGTCCCGAGTAGGACTTGTGGCCCTGTGAGGGACCTCATGGGAACAGGGGAAGGACTCGGAGCTGTGGCTCCCCTGTAGCCCATAGTGAAGACCATGGTGAAGCGCTGTCCTCCTGCAGCCCGTGGAGGACCATTGGGATGCAGAAACCTGGCTGCACGCCATGGAGGAATGACCCCCAGGACAGCAGATTGGGAAGAACTGCTGCCCGAGGGATGGACTCACGTTGGAGAGGTTCATCAAGGACTGTCTTCTGTGAGAGGGACCCCACGGAAGCAGGGGAAAGACTCAGAGATGTGGCCCCCTGTAGCTCGTGGTGAAGACCATGGTGAAGCAAGTTGTCCCCTTGCAGCCCATGGAGGACCATTGGGGCGCCAAGACTCGACTGCACCCCATGGGAAACAAGAACTGACTACAACCCCCCTTCCCTGTCTCCCTGCACTGATGAGGGGAGAGGAGAGAGAATGGAGGGAAGGAGGTGTTGGGGGTGAAGGTGTTTTAAGACTGTTTTATTTCTCACTCTTTAGCTTTTATCCTGTTAGTAATACATTTAGGTTTTACCCCACATTAAGTCTGTTTTGCCAATTAGTAAGTGACTTCTCCCAGCTCTTATCTCTACACAAGAATCCTTAGCTGTTTTTTTACTCTCTCCACTGTCCAGCTGCAGAGGGGAGTGAGAGAGTGATTTTGGTGAGTATTTGAAATCTGGCCAAGGTCAAACCACCACACCTATAATACAAATCAGATTTTATGTAAAATATTTTTATCAATTTTTTTCTTTCCACTTCTCTTTTCTCATTTATTTGTCAGCAAATCAAGCAACCTGCTGAACTGGACTGAATGAAGAGGCTAGCTCTTCTCTCAGCTCTCTTCATATTTGGAGACGAAACAGGGAAGTGAAGTTTTCCTACTGCATTATATTGCCAAGTGCTCAAACAAAATGTACACAGAAGGAAGATCAGAAAATATATTTGAAAAAAAAAGGATGACACATTCAAGAATACTGCTTTTAAATAAAACAAATTTACATAGAAAACAAAGGTATTGATATCTAGCAAATCAACATGTTACTTTTTTCTATTTAAATATGTAAATTAGTAGACAAATTCATTATTGATATTGTAAGTTAAAAAATTGTGAAGGAAGAAGTGCTGCCTAATTTTGCATGTTGACTTAGCATTTCTTAGACCCTAATGAAAAATAAAACATTCCAACCATGTGGTTATGAAAAAACACAGTGTCTTTGTAGAAGAAAGACACTCTTCTATCACATGGAGTTTGTAAAAAATTGTTAAAAATAATATCATCTTCAACCTTTCTAACCTGAACATCTTTTATTACGTGGAAAATATCCAAATGTTATCAACAAGAGCTTCAGTGTCCCAGTATGGGTACTCTGAAAGAACAGAGATTGAATGCCTTCTGTTTGACAGTAAGGGAAAATTCAAGCAAGCGTAAGCTTTAGGTAACTTCTTCCCATCCTCCAGCATCTTAGCACAGAGGTATCTTGAACCAGATATTGGAATCTGCTTGAATTCCTAGTGATAGATTCTTCTCCCACAAGTTTGCTCAGTCACTTTTAGAATCCCCATAACATTCAGGACCCACAGAGTGTTATGGTAAAGAATTCAACAATTAAACCATGTGCTGTGTAAAGAACTATCTTGGGCTTGGACCTGACACTATTTTTAAATGTGGCTTTTCCCTGTGACACAAGTACTTTGTACATCTGCGCTACATTCCCCTCCCAACTTTCTTCCCCTAGGCTAAGGAGTCTTTGAAGGAGCATTTTCATTCGTTCTTGACTTCTCAACCCTGACCCTGTTCCATAGGAACAACATAGATCTATATAATGGCAATTTTAGAGTCTCTTTCATTCTCCATTCTAACATTTTCATGGAAGTATTATGACCTCCAGTCCTTGTTCCTACGTGGCAATGCAGAGCTCGTGATTAAAGATTACGTAGCAAAACATAATTTCCTTTTTCTCCCCAAATCTTTCCATGACACTTAGCATTTACACGAATGGGAATTTCAAGTGCCATAGTATCACTGTCACTTTGTCTCAGGTCTTTCTGCTCTTCTTGGTTCATAAGTTCAGTTCTATGCTTATTCTGAACATACTGTTACCAGCTGCAGGCTTTCCTATCCTGTTATTCACCTTCCTTTCCTGATCACTTCTGATGATACGAAATAACGACATGTTCAAAATTAAATATGTAACATTAACATAATGCATGTACAAATAGCACACATAGGAAAAATACACAGACATCTGCAGTGCTTTCTGTTCCTCAACTTTAAAATTGTATTTTGATCTGAAAACTTTCTACTTGTTATACTACGAGATACTACTCATTTGTTCAGATATGAAATAAAGGAAAATCTGTTTTATTTCAACTTCATCTACTGTGCATTTGAAAGTTAACTGTATGACCTTTTACATTTGTAATCAACAGAGTGAGCTCCTTCACAGTGAAAAAGAATATTGTTATATCAAAATGTATCTTTCCACTAATACCTCCCAGAGGCTTGCAGTCTTCTCTGAATTGATAACTGCTCAACAACTGTATTATGTCAATATCGATAACAAAAAAAAAGGTTCACCAAGCTATCTTGAACCATGTTTAGTTGGGTTTTTTAAACCCTGTAATCTGCTCCCCAACAGTAATATTTCTGTGCAGCTTATCTACAATTTCACAGTTTAATAATAAAGCACCACAACTATTAATGTTTCCTCTGAAGTAATACAAGGCAACAGAAAGTAATGACAGAGTTAAAATAACTATGTATATCTGAAGTATACTAGAATAAAATGATACTTAGACATCTTTTGCTTTTATCTTTTAATTTTTCAACTTCATTGAAATCCTCAGTCCAGCTGAGATAATTTTTTTCCATTTAAACAGATTTACCAATTAAAAATAAATCTAGTTACAGTTTCCTGAATTTTAATACCAAAAATATCTAACAAAAGATGACTTGAGGACTTTCAGAAACATAGCAAGAAGACATTTTAAACACTCAGACTGTAGTTCTGCTGTAGTTGATCTTTAAACATAGTTATCTGAGACAATGTTATATGTGCTGTTACTATTTCTAGTTGCTTTCAGATGATAAAGTTTTCTGAAATCTTTACCAAACTCCTCTAAAAAAAAATCTCAGTTTTAGTCAGTGGGAAAAAAACATCGTACCAAAATTAGAAATAAACCTCTTATGATGAATCTCTGTTTTAAAATATATATTAATCTGCAGGTTAAAAGAACATCACAGAGGAAGATAACGTGGGCTTTGTATGAATCATTACTAATCAGCTATCCTCAAAAAGGAAAGTATCTTTGATTGAAATGCTATATTAAAAAGTCTAGAATCTATGTACTTTAGTTCTTTATAAAGTATCAGCTGTAAGTTTATAAACTATATTTTAATTACTGTTGATGAGCAACTGGTATAGGTTTTCCTGTTTATTACTCACACTTGTGTATCAGCTTGACAGTTAAATTTTTGTTAATATCCTCATTTCTAAATCTTTTGATTGTGATTAATGCTTACTTTCTGCTAAGAAAATGGCATAAGCCACAAATTCAAATGCTTAATGGATTTATGAAGAAGAATATTGTAAGAAGGACTATTTGGACAGTTTGATTAACACAATCAAACAGTTTCAACAACATATGACATCCTTAAAAATACAGGTACTGAAACTTCCTTAGTGGATGCTACTGCATTTAAACTGAAAAGCTTTCACAGCTTTCCAAAGCAAATTTCCATGGAACACAAACTGAAACACACTGAATGGCGTTTGATGATGGCATTTATAAACACACTCTTCACACGAAAGAATAAGTAAAAAAGAAATGAAGCCCAGCTACCTGTATGTTTGCTTCTGAAGATGTAATTATATTTTAAAAATGTACGTGAAATCTCTAACTAGTTTGCATATATGGAAAACAACATGACAATTTTTGGAATTATTGAGCTATACAGAAAAAGATTACTAAGATGCAAATTGAAAAATTTATAGAAGGCAGGTCCTGCTTGACTAACTTGAGCTCTTTCTATGATAAGGCGACCTGTTGGTCTAGGTTCTGATTTATGGTTGCACAAATAAACGAAGAATTTTATCTTGTATAATGATACCCAATGATTCTACCATGATACAGCAACGTTAGATCATCTAGATATATGTCAACTTTTATTAACCAAGCACAAATAGCCTAAAATGGGTATTTTAAAAACGTGCACGGCTTCTACGTTTTTTCAGCAGATGTTGAAGATGCACTGAGTAACCTTAGCTACAGACTAAGAACCATTCAACAGTCTGCAGTGATCTCTGTATAATAAAGTGCCTACTTAATCCAGGACTATGTGAGATGGATCAAATAGGGTTATCTGAAAGCTTCTATTTGCATTTACCTTAGCAAGTAACTGAGGGCAATAGCAGATGATGGGAAGATCAAAGCAAGTTGGGCTGAAGTTTCTACAGGATATTGCCTATAAGCACCTACAAGTACAAACCTGCGTAACTAGCAGCATGGCTATTAACACCACATTGTTCAAAAAAGCTGGAAGTTCTCATTTCCATGGCTGTGAAAATATATCTTTAAAACAACAGCTTAATTGTTCTAGAGAGAGAAAACATTTTTAGTTTCAAGAGGAAGAGAAAAAGAAAAAAAGAAAATATGAAAGCTGCAGTTAGAGGACTTAGAAACGAAGGTAAAAAGGTTGGTGGATTGTCAGTGCTGATTAAGACAGTGGAGAAATAAAACCTAGCCTGGGTGAAATGAAAGCATTGTGAAACTCTGCAAGTGGAATGCAATCACAGTAATCAACTAAATACAAGTGTACTTTATTAATCTGCTAAAAAGGCTGAAGTATTCTTAGTGTAATAATATTCAACCTTTCAAAATAATAGTAGCTAAATTCAGCACACTATAAACATTAGAGAAAAGGGTATTGTTTAACTTCAAATTACCAGTTTTGGAGTGTTCAACCACAGGCACTTAAGAGAAAAAAAAAGAAAAGTATGATTTTTTTAACTCATTTCATGAGTTACCTTCAAATTAAGTTCCCAAAGGCATTTTTTGCAACTTCTGTCAGCATACATGAATGAGAAACTTGTGCCATTGGCAAAACACAGTTCAACTTCCTTCTGATGGTATGAACTCCGTATTTCTCAAACATCGGGGTTAATACAAACTGAGAAAGCTATATAAAGCACACAATTCTTTCTTACAATAAATTTTTGTATTAAATACAAATCAAGTACTATTTTTCCCTCTCTACTGTGGAAACACACAGTTCCAGAATTTAACCCATGTACCTCCAGCCTGAATAGAAACTTATCTTCCTTCAATTACCACCAGTCATGGCTTTCAAAAACAACAGGCAGATGTGGAGTCACCATCTCTGAAAGATGCTTCCCACAACAGCTATTTTCACTTGGGAAACTCTTTCATTGTTCACAAAGTCATGACAGTATCGCAGCACAGTAACAATGCTCAAGTTGTGACTCAGAGCTTATCCTTAGTCTTGAGGAGCATTTTAGAGAAACTTGATTTTTAACTTCACTGAAAGATATTACCACTGTACGGAACATTACTGAACACTGAGTTCCTGAAATGAATCTTACCCGCTGACTCCCATGTACAAGTCTGTTAACTGCTTTATTAAACACACAGGGAAAATGGATTACTGTAGCCAAAAATGTTGAATACAGAAATGAATGTCCGTTCATAGACATATGTTTTCAAATAGAGAGATAGACTAGGCAAAATTTAAAACAGAAGACAGACATATCAAATTAATTCACTAATTTAAAATATGTGGGTATTATTAGTACCAACTGATTTGTATACTTAATCAGAATAACCAGTAGAACAACAACATATTTCACAAATTGTACTTTCATGTTATATACTCTGTTCAGAGATCTGAATAGTCAGGACAACTTACTTTCTGAACCAGTGCCCAACTGAAGATTCCTATGCTGAAATTTTTTGTTGTTTCAAAATAAATCTCAATAGTTAAAGGCAGCAAACATTCAGTGGAATAATACTTACTAAAGACAGTTCAGAGGGCAGGTGAAATCAGATTTAATTTGAAAAGCACTGTCCATTTCTGGTGCCACATTAGGCATCACTTTAGAACCTCTTCATATTCACCTACATACTGCAGCATGTGTATCATTATTTCAGTTTCACACTACAATTAATTCCAACTAAGCATAGAACAGCCAAAATTTAGGACAGATTTATATATGCTTTGAAATAGTTGGGAGTTTTTTGATCAGTCATTCCCGAACTACTGCTGGGAGAAAAGAAACTAAATTGGGATAACCACATGAATACTTACGAAGAAAAATGGCAAGAAAATGAAGGAACTGAATGATGGAAGATCTGAGTAATGACAGAAGAAGAAAATTACATATTCTATCTGATTTAAAGGGATTCATATTATTCATATTAGACAAAAGTTCAAAACAAGAATAAGAATTGAGCTTTTTGAAATTCTGTGAGAGGAAAGTGCAGTATAGATTGTCTGGAAAATGTAAGAGAAAAATACGTTGAACAAAAAAATCCTATGCTGTATCTACTACAAAAAGTTATGAAATAAGAGAAGCAAGAGCTTTATTCAGGACAAGAGGAATTCTTGGTATCAGTAATTGTCATCAGCTATCTAGGGAGAACTGTCATACAGATGCTCTGAAACGCATATCTTAACTAAGGAAGACAGGTCAGGGGAAAAAAAAAGTAGATATGCAAATCATCAGCACAAGCTGACAGTGAAGTTGTAAGAAAGTCTCAGATCACCCATGAATAGGATGGAGAAGGAAAAGTGAAAAAGAACCAAGAACCCCTGTGAGACTGGAAGAAAGGGCAGAATTGCTCTCAAAATAGACAGTCAAGGACAATGCAAGTGGCAGAGCAAAGCACAAAACTGTCACATATCAGGAAAACAAGAAAGGCCGGAATATTAAAGAAGTAGTGATCATTACTAGGAGCTAAAGCTCCGGAGAGACAAAAAGAAGATAAGATTCTTAATATTTCATGTAGTTCTAATGAAGTTATGTATTCCAGAAACAAACAGTAATTATATCAATTTCATAATCTCTCTACAAGTATCTATGCTACTATAAAGAAGGTATTTTTACTGGATTTTACTGAATTTGTTGAAACCTAGTTTGTCCTTTCTCTCCCCCCTCCTCCAAGGTTGTATCCGAATTTAGGTATTATGTCTTACACAGCGGCAAAGAGTTACAGAATCACAGAATCATAGGAGTTAAAATTATCTTGAAAGCTTAACAGATTTTCTGTGCAGGCTGCATTAGCTATGGATGCTTTGATAAACTTGAAACAAGGAACCAGAGAACTGTACAATGTTAGAACTTTTTTACATTTGTTCAGGTTTTAACAACAACCAGACATCAGAAAGAAAAGGAAAAAATCAAATGGCAGTCATGGTTTAGTTGTTAGTGTTCACCTCTATGAACACCAATAACCAACAGAACTAACAGAGAAAAGAGAACTGAGGAGATTCTCATTTTAAAATACTAAAGTAAACAACTTGAAATTGTAGTGTAGCCTTAATTTAGTCTTAAGACATGTCAGTAAAGCTGATGAGAGGAAGGAGCAGCTCCATCCTGCATTGCAGGGGTGCCCTGCAAAGTTCCTGTTGTGCTCCAGCTCCTTCCCTGGGAATTGTGACTTACACACTGACTCCATGTCCCTGCTCACAACCTACACTGAGGAGTCCCTGCATCCATGACACAAACAGGGGCACAAACAGAATGCAATAGTATTGTGTACACTAACACTCATGTTTAAAGAACAGTAGGG
This sequence comes from Cephalopterus ornatus, assembly GCA_013396775.1. NCBI lineage: Eukaryota > Metazoa > Chordata > Aves > Passeriformes > Cotingidae > Cephalopterus > Cephalopterus ornatus. Next base: position 17,690 of record VZRE01000943.1, on the reverse strand, counting down.
GTATAAGAAGAAAACCCATAATTAGTAAGCTCAAAGAAGTTTCAGATAAGAAAGCTTGTAATGCAGTGTTTCCCTTGTTTCTTTCTTTTTTTCTTTTTCTTTTTGTTCTTTTTTTTCAGGAGTACCTAAAGGCAAAAAATGTAAAACAAGCAAGCATAACTTACACTGGATGAATTTTAACTGAACATCCTACAAAGACAGTGGCAATTATTGTACTATATTGTATGAAATAATGCTTACAATACATCTGAAATTTTTTTCAGTAGCAGTTAAGATCTAATAATAACAACTTATTTTTAAAGTAATGAAGGAAGCTTACTCTCCTTTCCTTACTGTAAGAGAAATCCATCTGTTTGTAAAAGCCATGCAGCTGAGAGAACTCAGTAGCTTGGATCTGAGCTGCTTCATGCGTCATCAAAGATACTTTTTATCAACAGTGAACCAGTTTGTCATAAACAACTGCCCCAAAGACAAACTTACAGTTATCTATTACTACAGCCATCTTTTGGCTTACAGAATTTTTATTGTGCATAGCTAAAATTAAGAAATCTCTTTGACTTTCACATACTAATTTTGGATTACTGTTTTGGAAGTTCATAATCAAATTTAGTAACTGAAAATAAACAGCATATTGCACAGACACTGGAGTAATACTCTTAAGATAAAACCGGAATAACTGAAGTAAAACAGGTTACATCATTTAGAATACTGTATGTAAAGAATGACCTACTTTTCAGAAGCACTGATATTACCTATTTTAAGAATCTGGTTTATGCAGATCGGTGTGACAAAAACTATAAAAGTAATAGAATTAAATTCCAATAGAGTCATATCTGGTAGTGATACTTCAGAAGATGGTCATTCAGAGGGCTCCAGTTACGTCTAAGTCAACTGAGAGAATGCCTATTCAATCAACAGAGAGCGTGGAGTACCGTTTTCAGAGAAAAACCATACACATGAGAGCAGATGAAACAATAGTCGAAGGCAACTGAATTCTGACACTAACCTAGCCTAGTTCACTAAACATCTCCACAAGGACACTGCTGGCTCACGGACAACTTGTTGCCCACCAGGACTCCCTGGTCCTGCACCACAAAGTTGCTTTCCCCCAGCCTGTCCTGGTGCATAAATGTCTTGTATTTGAATGGTGCTTGATAACACTTCACCTCTATCTACACCAGCATGCTTGCTCTGACAATTTGGTTTGCCTATAATGTGAGGCAGTTGGGCCAAATTGTTTTGTTCACACCTCCACATGAAGAGGAGATGTGGCTATGCAAAATCCTCTCCACGTATGCAGACTTCCTACAGAATGGAAAAAAAAAATAATCCATGTACAAAGACAGCTTTATGAAAATTTCCTAAAAATGGGAGTTCCACAGCTGCTTTAGGACAAAGTAAGCTTGGGCTCACCACCTTCCACGTACTTAGGTGATTTCATTTATGCCAACATAAAGAGCTACACGGTCATATAACGAGACAGATCATTAAACTCATCTAGATGAAAATTTATCCAACAGAAAATTATATCGTCGGAAAGCAACAGTGAAATTACTACGAAGACAGACAGTTCAGCATGCCAGGAAACCTCTGACAGCTCACTCATCAGAAAGACATTCACCTTTGCCATTCTAGATGATTCAGCACATTGTGGGGCAGGAAAGCATGAGATCAGTCTAGGGAAAGCTGTAGTAATGAACAACAGCATATGTGGAAGCAAAGGCAAAAAATGTGTTAGTGATTGCTTCATTTAGATGTCTTAAGTAGAAAATGGGGACAAATACCTTTCAAATACATGCAAGAAAACCCTTTTTAAAAAGTATGTGATGGATTTTCAGTTCCTGACTTCCCAGTCTGCATAAGCAAAACAGATGTGAAGCAGCTACTCTTAATACACACTCATTTAACGTATGTCTAACATAAATCACTTAAGTTGGAAAGGACCTCTCAAGATCCTAATAACCTGCTAAAGAAGGGTCACCTAAGACAGGGTTGTCTACAACCGTGTCCGGTTGGCATCTGAATATCTACAAGGATGGAAACCCCATAAATTAGGCAGCCTGCGGCAGTGTTTGATGACCTTCACAGGGCAAAAGTGTTTGTTGTGTTCACATAGAATTCTATGTGTTTCAATTTGTGCCCACTACTTCATGTCCTCTCACTGGGCACTGCTGAGAACTTTTAAAAATATAAACGTAATCCAGAGACTAAGGGAATATATGGGGAATAGAGATAGTAATTTTTAAAATATCTTTGAAATTACAGAAAAGTGTTAGGAAAGTCTGATGTGTACAGAATCTAAAAGATGCACAAAATTAAAGAGCATATGGATGGAGAAAGGTAGTTTTCCTTTCTGTCTTCTTATATAAAAACACAATGCTCTCTCAGACTTCTTTAAGAACAATATTAATTTTACTAAAGCTGCCTTCTAGAAACACCGACTACATCAAAGTAGCTAAGGAGCAAAACAAACTATTTTCTAGACTGTATTTAGCATTCTACTAGCATCCTACATTCATTCATCAAGACCCTGATCAGTAAAGCACTTGAGAGTACATGCTTAAATAACGAAATTCATGAGTTGTTCTATGGAATTCAATGAGATCATTCACATTCTTTAAGCTAAACATAAGAGAAAGTACTTTCTCTCATCCTCTCTGCATTCACAATCAAATTCCATTTAATCACAGAAAAATTAACATCTATTTGAACAGTACTGGAAGCTGCCTTTAAGAACTTGAACCTAGAAAAACCTACAGGCTTTCCTATGCATACCACTGAGTTTTGGTTTTGAATGTTTTTTGCATGTCTAAATACCTTCCTCTTAGGAGAGCATGGGTATACAACTTTTTCCTTCTTTCATTTTCCACACTGAATGTTTCCTGAGGTCAATAAATGCTACCAGAGAAAAGCAGACAAAAATTGGCAACACATGAACTTCTTTGGAATTCACACTTACGTCAAAACAGTTGATCTAGTGATCAAGAATGTCACGTCATTAAAAGCCCTTTAGAATATTATGAATTTTAACTCACTTTTCACAGAAACTCAGAGAGCTCACATTTTGAGACAAAGACTTCTAAATTTAAGTGTCTACAAGCATGCTGTGTACTTAAGCTACGCAGGTAATAGAGATGTAATGAGTATGTTCAATGGAGCCTAAAAAGGGATTCAGCTGACCAGCCACTCTAAACCATGAATCTCACAAATCACTAAATATCTCTCTCGGTTCCTCTGAGTTTCTTTATTAGGTGAAGCTCAGATACCTAACACAGCAATGAACACACACAAACTTACAGTAAGACACCTATGTTTTTGCATTTATATCTCAAACTGAACCCCACCGTGGTAAGCCCACAGGTAGGAAAGCCAGAGACTAGGAACTTAAACTAGTCCTAGATGTGACAGACCTTTAAATAAAGAAATTCCCATGGATTGGCAAGTAATATGCAAACCCATTCAAAGGCACGAATTTGTGCCAGATAACAATTTCAACTGTTATGGGGAGTCATATTTAACCATCTCACAGAGGCAGCTACTGTCAGTTTTATAATTGCTAGTGTAAGTGCTAGTGTAACTGCAGATCACAGTTTGGAATCTGAATGGGAATACTGCTCTGTCCAAGAATGTGGTCCAATGCAAAATCAGGACCCACTTAGTCTGCTTTCATTGAAAATTTGGGAACCCTGTCTCTCCATAAGAAACTACAAAATAAATAGGAACAACTAACAAACTAGACTTAGATGATCAACAAAAGAGTACAAACAGTACATACACATCATTATAATTCTACAAATACCATTTGGCTTTCTTCTATTCTAGGAGAAAACCTCAGACTGATATTCATATATAAATGTGAACGAGTGTATTTTAAAGTCACAATGAAAAGCTGAATTATTGCTTTAGAAACTTGTTTTTTCTCCATTGTGCACATAATCGCTAGGCGTGTTAAAGAGTCTACATAAAGTTTCATATATACATACACACTTAAAGCGGTGTGGTTCTTTTTTTGACTAATACTCCTACCTTCTTTTTGAGTTTTCTATTATTCCAGATTGCTGTTAGCACAAAATAAACAATAAGAGGTCACTGACTTCAGTGCTATATTACTGAAATATAATTGACTGCCACAATAAATTCCTAATAAGCACAACTCTTGCCAGTGGAAGGTTGCCGTGGCAACAAAGTTATCTCAGAAGGTAACTATCCATGTGGTAGAAGGGAATGACAGTGAGTTTCCTGACAAAGATTCGAAGTGTATAAAAAGTTTTCAATTGCTCAAGTTGATTGGAAGCTTTATGTAGTGGGAATGTATTGACACAAGAGAAGATACTTGCTGAATACAAAAGAATCAAGAATCTTTCAAAGCAATGCAGAGTTAGAATAAGGATGTTATGCTAAAACACAAACATGTCTAGATTGCCAGTCTTGCAATAAAAAGTTCTTTTCTCACTTGCTCACAACTTCTTATGGTTTCAATAACTAAATTTTATTTAAATCATATTTTACATTTACTTTTAAAGAGAACAATATGAAAAGGTGTACTTGAATTACAATGAAAGAAGGCAAGATCAAGGCTGGGCTCAGTAGACAGCAGCATGGTGAATTCCAGCTCCCAGGTAGAAAGCTAAAAACAATTCCCAAGAGAAGACAAGAGGTGACAGAATCAAAGGGAGAGGCATGACCTGAGTACAGGCTCCAGAGGATGCTGTTGCTTTTTAATCCAGGAGCTGATTTCTCTTACAGTATATGGCAGGTGGACAAGAAGTGTCACTACCAAGCCATACAGTATTTTTATTTCCTAAGAAAATCAAACTTTCATGTTCACATTTCACATCTGGCAGGAAAGGTTATATCCCACTGTGTGTGCCTCCTCTACTCCACAACATTTAACCTACCGGCCAGTGTCAGTCAAAATGCCATGGGATGTTTTAAACAATATACTTCAAAACAATTAGATACATACTGAATAATACTCAATGGGCATTTTAAAAATAAGTGTAACAGATAGATATATAATAAATCTTGCAACTGGTAGAAGATGGGAGGGTATATACCTTCCCCATTCTCCTGCTCTCATTCTAATCCACTTAACCTAACCTAGTTCAAGGATCTTTACAGTCCAAACCATGCTTTCTATTAAACAAAAAAAAAAAAAAGACATGACCACTGGAACAGTGAGAGCTCTTAGGCTCTCTGTATTCCTGGCCATGGAAAATTAAATCTGCTTTCAGTAGATGTATTTTGAGTCTCTTGTCTCAGATGGCTTAAGGCTTTGATTGAGACCAGAGTAGTAATAATGTCTTTCTTTTATAGATTCTACAGTGTCTGTTGAGAAATGCACTCCAGTTTCAACTTTAATTGATTTTTTTTTTAAATGAGTACTAAACACAAGACAACTACTGGAAGACAGACTTAAATCATTCTCATGTTCAGGGAATGAAAATCTCTGATTGAGTCTATATAAAAAAATAGAAACATAGGGAAAAAAACCTATAACTGCATTTTTGAACACTTCTTAAATTCCAATGACTTCTGACCAGACAAAAATCATTATTCTGTATAATATTTTTTCCCTCTCTTTTTTTGTTTGTTTGTTTGTTTGTTTGGGGTGGGGGAAGGTAGAGCAAGAGGTAGTGGTGTTAATTTTTGTAACCAAACTTTTATTTTAATAATTCTCTGAAGTTAGACATCTACTTTTCCATCTGGATAAAAAGAAACCCTGTACTTCTGCAGTTTTTTATGAGCTTCAACGAGATTTATGGGTTCTCAGCACTTCTGGAAAATAGTGCCAATATTATTTATTAAAATATAAAATTAGATGCCTACTTTTAAACAAAATCAGCTTGATCAAAAGCTAGTAATGAGCTACATAAATGATACCAACAAATAAATGAGAAACAAAAATGTCTGTTACTATATTGGCCAATAGAGTATATGAGGTCCAACACGAGTTACATGACAATAAAAATGAACACTAAGTCAGAAAGAGGAAAAAATATACTTCAGCCCTCCTTGAAGAAGGAAAGAATATAAATGGCTGGTCAATTACATGTGATAATACTTGTTCTAACTGAGAAAAAAATTAATAGTGTTTATCTTGGACAAACAAAGCATCAGTCTCCTGGATTAAGAAGTAATAATAAATTTCAAGGAGGAAAAAAATTATTTTTCTGGACCCATCTGCAGATTTCAGGAGGAAAGATATAAGCCAGCAGGCTTCACCAGCAATGAGTGCTCCCTATTGAAGTGTGTCTAATGGATTCAACCTGAGAAACATACTATCTACCAAAAAGGACAATCTTCTTGGGGAAAAAGGCAAATAAGGACAAGCAATCATTCTGATCTAACACTAGGGCTGAAATCACAGCTCTTCTCTCTCATCCTCTCTCCCTTGCACTGGCTGTGGTACTCGGCGGCCTCCTCACTTTGCTAATCTCAACAGAACTAACAGATACTGCCAAGGAGTCAAGGGGAACAGAAACTAGGAGAAAAACCTATTTCAGCAGTGAGACAGTAAATCAACTCACCAGTACTGTCAAATTCTATCAGTGTTATTTTTTGCTTTTTCCTATGCATTTGACATGGTATGATTATATAAATACGCTTCAATTTGCACTTATTTTACACGGTAAGCCTTAACGTATCTTGGTAACACTAAAGTTTTCCTCACACAAGAACAAGGCAAAGCTGCAAAGCAGGAGAGCAGGGCCCTGTAAACAGTAGTTAGCCCATTGCCTGGTTTTGTGTATCCAGTGAGGCTGTGTGACCTCAGGCCAGCTGTATCAGCCTACCTACTGGTGAGCCGGCAATACAGCAGTCAGCCAAACAGTCCTAAACAAAAAGGCTTCATGGCAGGTGAAAATATTATGCTGTACACTTGAACTCCAAACAGTCACACAGCATATGATACCACATATTTAGAATTGAAAACTAATAGAGATAGTTGCTACATTTTTTTCCATTTTTCATGTTCTTTTTTCTTCTGAGCAAGTTTTTAGCTATGGAACCTGTGTCAGTGTCTCTTCTGAAAATTTTGTACTACCAGTAGAGTGAGTTACACAGAGAAATCACTGCAAAAAGGACAGCACAAAAAGGTAATTTACGTTAGAACATCAGAAGGAAAGCACTTTAATGAAAAAATACATGCACTTCATTTTACAGGAAAAGTAAATAACATGAATTACTTATATGCCTATGAAAATGCTTATCCTATTTAAAGCACCCGTCAGCATAACGCCGCATTATCTTGTATCAGGATGATTTGATGGCACGGTTAGAGACTTCCTTCAGGCTGCAAACTGACTACAAATCAAATGTAGTTTTGAACTCAATATTAAGGCAGTTTAAAAATACTGATAGTTAAAACTGAACACTGTTCTGCTCTAAGTACTGATATATAACCACTGACATTCAAGTCCTGTATTGTCATTTCTAGTCAAAAATGAAGAGCTCAGAATGGATGCCACCACTGCAATGGCATTGCTTTCTCACCCCCAACACAGGAGTACACAGCTACATAAACACAGTGGATCTCAAAAGAGCCTGAAGGGTGACATACATTTGAAGAAATAAAATACAGGAAAATGAAAACTTGATGCAAACTTAAATAAAATGTCTTAGTCTGAAGCAAGGATACTTTTGAGGCTTTGATGGCCAACATTTAAAATATTTATTTAGAGTAGGACAGTGTAGATGCTGAGCATTGAGACATCTCCCCCTTTTCTAAAACAGGATGTTGAATTTTAAGTTAGAAGCCCACAAAAGTCAGTCTCATATAGCAAAGTAATCTTTAAAATAGTGTCAAAACAACCTTCTGGCAAGGAACAAATATAAAACTAACTTGCATTTTGTAAGTCCATAGAAATATGTTAAACACTTGTACTTCATGAATAATTCAGCTGTCATGCTACTTCATTTTACCAATCCTTTATGTCAAAAAGGATGATAAAATATAAGATAAAAAGGCAAGATATAATAAAAGATAAAACTGAGGTCTTACGTTACATTATTTTGGTTTGTGGAATCTTTCACACTTGACAAAGTCTATGAACATTCATATTAATGAGTTCTGCATATCTGAAATTTGAGTGTCTTGGCTGTAACTTAAAAGCAATTTCTATTTTGAAAGAATTTACAAGGTATTTGCAATATTTATCTTAAACCAAAAAATCCAAAACAAACAAAAAAAACCCCAAACCAAACAAACAAGCAAAAAAAAAAAGCCGAAATCAAGCAAAAAAGTGGGATAATTCACTCCCATAAAAATTCAATTCAGGTTAAAGAATAAACCAAACTAAATATTTATGACGAAGAAGCTCTCTCCACATATCCTTTGTAGGTAAGATGCATAATGTCTTTAGTTTTTATACTTTATAGAGTTGTGCTACAGAAGACAGTGATGTATTTTAGTAGATTTCATAGATACAGTCACAGAATAACAGAGTATTCTCTGAAGTGAGAATTGGGAACCTTTCCAAATTTCTCTTCCCCTCAGCTCTAACTAGCTCAAGTACAGGTATTTTGGATTAGATGTTCAGTGATTTACTTCACAGAGCCAAAAAAACTATTGACGAATCCTAAATTAAACTATACAGAGAATATGACACTAGCCACAGTACTTTGGCTACTGTACATCCCAAGACAGAGGTGGACATCATTTAAGTGTCCAGTTTTATTCTCAACAAAGTTAGTGAAAGAACAGTAACAAATTTCGAGAGATGGAATGCAATTCTAACACCCCCAGCCAACAGCAGTTATCTGTCACACTAGGAAATACAGAGCAGCAGTCTAGTTAAGTGTGCTGTTATTCCCCTGAATACCCTGTTGCAGCTTATGAGAACTAGGACCTGCTGTGAGAATGACCAATCTAGAATTTAAGCTGGAAACAGCACAATATTTATCTTTCCACTGCAAACAGAGGAAAACGGGCAGCTCAGAGAGACAAGGCATGGTTTCAGCTTTGATGGAGAGAGAGGAAGACAAAAGAGAGAAAATTTTTATTTTCTGTGAAAACATCATCAGCAGGAACCTTTCTTTTCAGAGGGGCCACTGTTCTCTAATCATTGGATTTCTGCAGGAAATGGGGGAGCCAGAATGCACTCCCAGAGCAGACATGAAGGGATCTGACAGTTCTGCCCACCTTCCCATTCCTTCCACGTGAAGGAACCTGACTGCCACAGCTAACCTAACCCTCTTCTGGCACTGTTCCTATGCTGTTCCTGAATCATGACACACACTGGGACTAGAGGTGACTGTAAGAAATGCCGTGCAAAATGCCCCATGCCTTCCCAAGAGCCACAAGGTAGGTAGAGTCTGAGCAAAGGCGCTCACATCAACAGTGTAGGATGGCTGCAGTCCCTGCTGTGGCTGATGCTACAGTGCAGCACAATTAGTTCACCTCTCGGCTTATAGTGCAGTTAAAGGTATTTCTGTTTACAGCGGTTGAAGAATATCAGGGAGTAAAAGTCAGTACATGCACATATTGAGTAGGCACTGAAACAGCAGATGGCAAAAATGTGTAAATCTAAGCAGAACCACCATGTTTCCTTACTTTAGTGCTTTAGGACATGTAGCAAAAGCAAGCCTGATAACAGGATCACCAGCCTTTGAGTACAATGGGGAAAGCCTTTAAGCATCTATCTAGGCGCTTACAATTATTAGTATGATTGTTCCTCCCATCAGTATCTGGAAAGCTAATTTTTTTTTTTTAATAAGATCCCCTATTAGATTTCTTGCCTTTACTCATTTTACATCACTCTTTCAAATCCAACAACACAGGTTCATCCATAGGCAGGCCCTCTGAAAAACTTCTTTAAAATATATCTCTAAATGACCTTTTGGCCTATAGCAGGTTTTACAGTCAAGAATACGAATCAGATGATACAACCAACTGAACAAGTTCCATCTCTTAAGTGTTTTGCATTCAGAAAGCAGCACTTCTGATACAGTTGTAAATTATTAAGTTAGAAATCACATGCAGCGGAATGGCTTAGTGACAAGTTATTTGTGTAAAAATCTATAATGCTTAACACTTCAGCAAAAACTTTGCCCAAACTTTACTGGCTCTTTCTTGCAGGTTAACTGCATTTATTACCCATATTATCAGGGTAACAAGATCCATATTATAGGTTGAAAATAAGTTTAGTTTAAGCACAACTGAAACCTAATTAGCAATTTGAGGAATTGCTTGAGATTGTTCAGGAAAAGAGTTGGTAATAGAGGTGTCTACATTAAGATATCTTTAGTGGTTTTAAATACACTATTAGACAAGAAATGCATACACTACAGTCTACTAAATAATGAAACCTAGAAAACACCACAGATCTGCTGCACCTGCTGAGTCAAAACACAGAACTATTCTTTAAGCTTGTTTAATATACAAATAAAGTCCCACTTTAGGTGTAAGAATTCCATTTAGCTACTTAGGTATAAGAAACCTTCATTTAAAAGATACGCTTGGAAATCGCATGTAAATATTTAAGTATTAAGCTTTTAAATACTCCAGAGAACAACTGTAATATAGCAGAATTTGTTAAAAATCATAATTAAATCATCAGAAACACTTGTTATTGATAAAGATCCCATGGAAGGGTACCTTGAGAGGTGCCTATGGACCAGCAATGGGAAGGGTTCCCTTCAGCATAGCAATAGTTTGAGAGATTAGCCATGGACTTGGTTTTCAAAAGAAGTTTCTCAAGGTTAGCATAGAATCATAGCTCACAGATGAGCTCAAAGTGAAGCTTTGGCAAAAACATCTGTTTTTGGGGCACTTATGGCTGGTTAGCTGGATTAAGGAAGTGATTAAGGAAGCTCTTACATGATTTTAACACACAGATAAAGCTAATGACAAAGTATTAACCGTTAGCATGATAAAAAACCTTCAAGACTCAGAAATACTGCAGCAATAGCAACAAAATTATTCAAAAGGAGATAAGTCAGCTACAGTGAAACATTTAAATAGCTTGATCTTTCAGTTTATCAGAAAGGTCTTATAAAGAATGAATATTTTCCAGTGGAATAAAATGCCAGGTAATAACAGGTATTACAGTGAATAACAGATACTATAATGAGACAAAGGAGGCAAAAGGACCCCAGATGGAAGCAATAGCCAAATTTAAATCAGAAATTTGTTGAAGATGAACAACAAAATAAACCCTGCAAGGATACCACATCTTAGGACAGATTAACAGTAGAAGTGATAGATCCTTCATTTCTTAACATATTCTTATCAGATTTGAATACCATCAGACTTCACTGAAACAACTTGCTGGAATCATTAATGAATAGTAAGCAATTCTCCACCCGCTATTAGAGGTCTGGATAGATGATCTAAGTAGACATTCTGGTATTAAAGTGTATGAAACTAACTGAACATTGCTACATAATGAGCAGATATAAAGACATGATATTTAAAGACGTTACATCTCTTTACAAGACATAAATTGTGAGTTAGCCTCATGTTTGCTAACTAATTCAGTTGAAAATTCTTATGGAATTTAAAATCTTTTTACTTTTTTGTTGTTTGGGTTTTTTTTCCCCATTAACTGCAGCAGCAACAAAGTTGGTAGATAACGATATATAGTTTTAAGTACATAGTCAGAAATTGCAACCAGAAGCTACGGGAACATGGAGTAACAGAACTAAGAATGGATGAACAGTTTTTCTCCAATATCAACTCTTTCTCTTGACAGTCAGGAAAGAAATTATTGAAGAAAAATAATTACTGCAATGAGAGGTCTGTAACATATAGAGTTTTGTCTGGACAAACAATAAGACAGAAGACATGACAACGGGATGGATGCTGAAAACTGAAGACTGAAAGCTAGTATTGGATTGAGTAGTTAAACAGATGGGCAATAAGAAGCCTGGCACTCACTGTCAATGGAAGGCATTGATTAAGCACAATTCAATGTTTTGCTTCCCTGAAGAGACAGAAGGGAATATTGACATTAACTCTGAGTGTTCATTTTAGTACTATAAACTATCATGACATCAAGTGCTTCGTTTTGAAGGGCAAGAAGACTGAAGACATCAAATGTTTCTAAGTAGTAGTGATCATTAAAGGCTTTTTCTCTTATTATGATGATTTTCAGATGACACTATAGCAAAAGGTTCAAGAAAAACCACTCACATAGACACTGGCATGTCCAAAACACATTACCAGAGTTATGGAGGTTTAAAAAAGTACTTACTTGGTATGTGTCCCATAACCTGATGGTACACCGCAAAGGGACTTCTCTCATCAGCAAGTTATTCATCCAACGGAAAGCAAATTGCAAGTATTTCACCTCATGCTGATCCAAGTGCCTATGAACTTGCTCTGAAGACAGAATAAACAGGTATTTTACTGCAACTTTTCTGAAATCTTAAGTATTAAATGCAATGTCTAAAACAATAAAATACTCCTCCAACCTCAAGGACATAAAATATGGTGGTGCATGCAAGTTCTTACAACAGAATGAAAATACCCAAAATATAAACTAGTTAACCATTACACTGGACTGATTTTTCTGTCTCTAGATAGCTTAAACAACTGGTCTGAGTTACGCTATCTTAAAAAAACATTACGATCAGAGCTTACAATATAACCCAAAAATATATAATGTCAAATGATTAGGTACATATATCCTCATTAATTTCTTAGGCTACAAGTTATTTAGGGCAAGACTACAAGAAACAAGGTGGCCTCCTAAAATAATGGCCTCAAAAAATAAAGTGTTGGTAATAAAAAGACAATATTAAATTAAGAAGTCAAAGAAATATAAGGAAAGAACATATAAAGGTTGCATTCGCTTGAGACCAAAGAAAAAAAAAAAAAAGAGTGAGATTAATGTGTAGGAAATACAGTGAGAAAACTTCACCAATTTGCAGCTTAAATAACTTCTTAGTATCACAAATAAATGCAAATAAAGCCAGTACAAATCAATGGTTTCTAAAACAGTACCTATAGTGTGTTTATTGTAGTACGTTTACAATTTGAAAGCTGTGATCATCACTTGCATGGGTTATTGACAGAGCTAACAGAACTAATCTACCACATGGCTTGTCTATATTTAGCAGAATTTTCTCCAAAAAGGATCACAGACATTTTTTAACAGGCTTTAGTTAACCAGCTCAAGTATGACACTAACATGGTGTAAATGACAAAGACTGCAGAAATGCTAATGTCTTGTTTTGGACAAATTTATGACCAGAAGTCTTTGTTAAAGCCTAAATAAGATATTCCTACTGCCTTTATTTATACAAATACATTCATGGGAGATTTTTCTTTCATCCTCATTTACCAAGGTGTATTATCAGCTAAAACAATAAGCAAATCCTCATCTTCCAAATTTCAAATTTCTCAGAAAGATCTAAAAAGGCACTAAAATAATAAATGAATTTTAAAAATAATCCTGAGAGTATGGTAGCATTATTACAGGAAACACTACCTAAAGACTAAGGTAACAGAAGTTAAGTGATACTAAATTATAATATAGACTGAAGCGGTTCAAAATTTTTTTCCCTCAAGATATATTTTGTGGCTATATGAAAATGTCAGCCAATATAATACAGTTGTTTCAATGTGGAAACAAGAAGTAAAAATCTTCTAGATTTTAAAAACAATCAACAATTAGTTTTTTTAAAAATTAAGACATCACATTACTCCAAAGGTCCACTTATCACAACATCCCATCTCCACTCATAATTGAAAACAAATGTCCGTGAAAATGGCATTTCTCCATGGCATGTGTCAGCCTCCATCTATCTGTGGCTAAAGTACTCCCCAGCAGAGCTGGTATCTACGTTGCTGAAGGCACATCCTTATAAAATAAATATAGACAAATATATAAAACCATATGCACACCTTAGAAACATCTGTTACCTCTCCTGGGAACTTTTTTTTTCATAGCTATATAGAAAAATATGTGAAACTTTAAATTATTCATTTCATTTCTATGTATAACACTAACCAGCTAATTAGATACTTCTGCTATACAAGAGACTGAACTTAGAATCATAGAATCAGCCGGGTTGGAAAGGACCTCTGAGATCATCAAGTCCAACCCTTGATCCACTACTAGCACAGTTACTAGACCATGGCACTAAGTGCCACATCCAGTCTCTTCTTAAACACCTCCATGGACGGAGAATCCACCACCTTCCTGGGCAGCCCATTCCAATGCCTGATTACCCTCTCTGTAAAGAATTTCTTCCTAATATCCAACCTAAACTTGCCCTGGCAGAGCTTGAGACTATGCCCTCTTGTCTTACTGATAGTTGCCTGGGAGAAGAGACCAACCCCCACTTGGCTACAACCTCCTTTCAGGTAGTTGTAGAGAGTGATGAGGTCTCCCTGAGCCTCCTCTTCTCCAGGCTAAACAACCCCAGCTCCCTCAACCTTTCCTCACAGAACTTGTGTTTGAGTCCTTTCACCAGCCTTGCTGCTCTTCTCTGGACCTGCTCCAGCACCTCAATATCCTTGCTGAACTAAGGGGCCCAGAACTGGACACAGTACTCCAGGTGTGGCCTCACCAGCGCTGAGTACAGGGGAAGAATCACTTCCCTGGTCCTGCTGGCCACACTGTTCCTAATACAGGCCAGGATGCCATTGGCCTTCTTGGCCACCTGGGCACACTGCTGGCTCATGTTCAGCTTATCATTACTCTGCTATGGGATGTGAAATGGTAGAGAATGATGGTGGAGGGGTAATGATCTTGTGATCTTCTAAGTGATCTCATCATGTCCCTCTCCTTCTCTGTCATTATGTGTATAAGAAAAGTACTACAGCTTTATCACTGTATATTGTGCCTACATAGTCAATATTTCTAAAATTAAATGAGAACTTTGTGATGGATTTTCCACTATCCATAACAGCCTCAGCCTTCCAGCCTCAAGCTCTTGCAACTAACCTTCTTCCTTTCTCTACAAACCTAACGTCCTCCCATCACCTTTACACCTTTCTTTCCCAGGATTTCTGCAAAAGTCATCAGCTGCCCCAGCTGACAGAGAGACAAAAGCCGGTATCAAGGATCGTTCTCAGCTCTCACTGTGCAAGTGCAACAAGCACCAAGCCAGCACTCCAAATATGACAGCGAACTGTGGGGCTTGCTCTGTAGCCCTTCCTCAGCAGCAATCTGGATCACACTTTTTTTGGTTGGTTGGTTTGTTTTTTAAATAAGCAACAAATGAACTTTACAAAAGCCTTGAAATTCTGCACAGTGGAGATGCTTCTCCTTTTGGAAAATGATGATGAAGGAAGTATTCAAGCTTGAAAAGTTATTGGAAGGAAAAGACAAATATGCTAACCATATATGTTCTGCAACCTTAGAGAACTTTAAAAATTAAGCAAGGCAGTTTATGTCTAGAAGTCCACGTTTTGAAGACAGTAGAAGCTTCAGAAGCCTCTGTATTTTCATTTTCCACACAAAGGTTTGCATGTCTCTAACTTCTAAACAGTTAGAATAGTTCAGTTGGAAGGGACCTACAATGATCACCCAGTCCAAGCGCCTGACCACTTCAGGGCTACCCAAAAGTTAAAAAACATTTTGTTAAGGGCACTGTCGAAAGGCCTCCTAAACCCTGGCAGGCTTGAGGCATCGAACACATCTCTGGGAAGCCTGTTCTACCATTTGACCACCCTCTCGTTAAATAAATGTTTCCCAATGTCGAGTCTGAACCTCCCCCAGTGCAGCTTTGAATCATTCCCACTCCTCTCACTGGATCCCAGGGGGAAGACCTCAGCAGCTCCCTCTCCATTCCCCCTGCTCAGGAAGCTATAGAGAAGAGTAAGGTTGCCTTTCAGCCTTGTCTTCTCCAAACTAAGCAAGACCAAGGTCCTCAGCTGCTCCTCACAGGACACGCCTTCCAGCCCTATCACCAGATTTCAAATTCTGAATAAATCATTGATGACTGCCCAGTGGTTCAATTTAACAAGATCCCTCTGCAAGGCATCTTGTCCCTCAAGAGATACAACAGCACCTCCCAGTATAGTATCATCAGCAAACTTGCTAATGGTGCATTCAACTCCTGCATCCGCATCTCCGATAAAAATACTGAATAGATGTGGCCTTAGAACTGAACCTTGAAGGACACCACTGGTGAATGATCGCCAGACAGATGTAGCCTAATTCACTACAACCTTCTGAGCACTGTCCTCTGCCAGTTCTCAGCCCAGTGCACCATTATTAGGTCACTTATTCAGGACAAATACTAACTTACTACCTTGTGTCTGCCTTTGCTCCAGGAAAATTTAGCTGCAAGTTAAATACACTGCAGTGAGATACTGTGTTAAATTTATTTTTTTAATGTCACATTTAGATACCTATATTGCAGATTGCTATTATTAGATAATCCACTACATCAAGCAGGATGCAAAAAAAGTCAGTTTTATTTCTAAGTGAAGTTACTAACTCACAAACATTTTTGTTCTTCATACAGCAGAAATAAATTTCATTTGGTTGCCTGCAGCCATTGAAAGTAAGTAATGAAGAACAATAAATTGTGCCAGTTGTGATATTTCAGCTACAGTTGTTAATGGGAATAATGAATTTCTTGAAAGTTGCTTTCTAGTCTAAGCAAGTTGAAAAATGGATTACTAAATTCTGTGCATTACAGCCAATTGATGCAAGACTGGAATGGAAGATGTATTGTGTAAAGAAGCTAATTCTTCCTACTTTGCAAGTAATTGTGAGTAGAGGCTAATTTGCTGTTAAAGGTAATTTGGACCGACATAATCTAAATCTAAATTTTCCATTTCATTGAAAATAAGTATGTATGAGCAATGAACAAGAAGATATATAATTACTGTCAGCTTTAAGACTTCAAGTACTTTATATAAACTACTTCTACTTAAGTTTCTGATAGAAAAATAATTTTACAATTAGAAATAATTCTTTAATCAAAATTCAACATAAACAAGAATTATATTTAATTAGTTTCCCAATACTTTCAATAAATCTATACATAAAGTTTGGGTGAAGGAAGTCTTCTGATTAAAGGATAAGATACATTATACAGATGCATTCCAAAGTAGCATACTGACAAAAATAGGTAACTTGTAGATAAAATCCATTTATAACTATTCATATTTTTATTAAATACACTTATTGGATACAATATTTTGAATGATCACATTTAGCCACCTTAAAGAGATGCTCCTCAAGCCAGAAGGGCCTATACACATAAAATATTTATTCTTCATGTTCATGTCAGCTTCTCATGCTGTTTTACTGATTTCAAAATTAAAATTGTATATGACTACAGAATCACAAACTAAATGGTTAAGGACAGAAATAACCTGTACTAAAGCATGACTTGACTGCTGTCCTGACTGGGGGATGCTGTTAGAATGAGTCCCTAGACAAGCTTACACATAAGCAAAGAGGAAGCACAAAATAATATAAAATTATGCACAAACTGCCAAATTGCAGTGGCACAGCATGGTGCCACCACATCCATCTGTATAATTTATCACTTCAGAACATTAGCCTTTTGGTGTTCACCTTCACTCTAAGATTCCTATCAACCCTAGCAATCTTTTCTGATATTGACTTTGACCTAGTTTTGAAATTTTGAGTATTACTTAAGGTTCATTTTTCACTTGAATTTCATACCGTGAGCAGTTCATTTTTAACTATTTTATCAATACTCTGTACTTGTAAATATAAAAAGTACTATTTTGTGGAACGATGCTGGGAACTAGGTGA
>VZRE01000942.1:54997-85597 GCA_013396775.1 Cephalopterus ornatus | reverse complement strand
CATTGGAACAGACTGCCCAGGGAAGTGGTGGGATCACCATCCCTGGAAGTGTTCAAGAAATGACCGGATGTGGCACTTAGTGCCATGGTCTATCTGACCTGGTCGTGATCGTTCAAAGGTTGGACTTGCAGGTCTTTTTCCAACCTAAATGTGATTCTCTGATCAAGTGCACCCTCAGTCAGTTGGCAGACTGACATTCCCCAAGTTGGGCATGAGTGTTTATCGGCTGGAGAGCAGGAATGCTCTGCAGAGGGATCTAGACAGGCTGGATCAATGTGCCAAGGCCAGAGGTATGAGGTTCAACAAGGCCAAGTGCCGGGTCCTGCCCAACCGACAACTACAGGTTGGGGGCAGAGTGACTGGAAAGCTGCGAAAAGGAAAACGACCTGGGGGTGCTGGTCAACAGCCGGCTGAACATGAGCCAGCAGTATGTCCAGGTGACCAAGAAGGCCAATGGCATCCTGGCCTGTATCAGTCATAGTATGGCCAGCAGGACCAGAGAAGTGATAATGAGCAGTAAGACAAGGGGAAATGGCCTCAAGTTGCACCAGGAAGGTTTCGATTGGATATTAGGAAAAATTTCTTCTCTGAAAGGGTCATCAAGCATTGCAACAGGCTGCCCAGGGAAGTGGGTGAGTCACCATCCCTGGAGGTAAAACTCATGTAGATGTGGTACTTAGCGATGGGGCGGATTTAGCAGGACCAGGTCAGCAGCAGGACTCAATGGTCTTTTCCAACCTAAATGATTCTATGATCCTACGATCCTATGATTTATTCCCATCAAACTCCACAGTAGGTTTCTTTTTAATCATGTCTCAGTTTTTCTTATAATTAGGAATATTTGCGTGGATATGTTATTATCATCTTCCATTGTTTTACTGATAAATGTTTAAATACTGTAAACTGTAGTCGCACTGATGAAAAATAACATAACAACTGGTATTTAATATCTCGGTTGAGCAAATACATAATAGTTTTCAAAAGTGGTATTATTCCTCTATGGACTTCATTTTAGAAATAAGTTCAAGACTGTATTGTTATACTAAGAAAAGAAAAAAGTAAAAATAGTCATATGTTTGTGTTTGAGATGCTAATTGCACAAAACCCCTAATATATATGATATTTGATAGTGAAATACATACAGTATTCTCTACCAAATACCCATTTTTTTTTTTCAGAAAGCAAGCTATATTCATTTTCCAGAAAAATTATCCCCAGTGCTAACCTCTTCTGAGGTTTTCATAAAATAAATGACATACAGAAAGTGCACCAAGAGAAAACCTATATGCAAGCCAAGAAAAATCAGTGCCACACATTCCTTAAGCAGGTGAAGCACAAACAGACAAAAAGAAACCCCAACAAACTCAAAGCCAAAAAACAAAGAAGTGAAAAGTGGAATAAGAGAAGAAAGTTGCTCAAGGTGAAAGTAACTCACGATGAAAGAATCATTCCTGCTTTGAACAATCATTTTATTAAAATTCCTAGATAAGCAACATTTCCAGCCAAGAGCTTTTGCTGTTAACTGATATGCAGATTCCAAGTCACAATTAAAACCTAAAAAAGAAGTGAGGCAAGTAAAAGGGAATTATTAAATTGTTTGTAATGACAAATACATTTTCACTAATCATAAAATGGTTAAAGACTTGGCCATCCACGTTAGTACCTGTAGCCCCAAGGATTACAGAGCTTGGCTTGTGGTTTCATTAAAATTAAAAGGTAAAAAAAGAAAAAAATTACCTTAGATGAACTTAAAATTTATTCAACAGGGGGATTTTTCTATATAACTCTCACACCTGAATGTACTTTGAACAGAACTCATATATATTTTCAAAGTACATAATGTCAGAGCAACCATCATGAAAGAATGAAAACCAGGCAACAAAAATACATGGATTTTGATTCATAGGTCATAATAATAATAAAAAAACCCCAGAACACAAATGAACTAAACAAAAAACACCAACAGAAATATGAAAGGGAAGTCAATTAAGTAATTAGAATAAAATTATATTTGAAATCAGGAAAACACTGTTGCACTTTGCTCCTTCTGCCTGAGTGTAGAGTAACTACAGTAACCTAGTCTGAATGTGCCATGCATAGATGCTTTACACAAAACAGGCACACAATTCCTCTGTACATGATAAATGGAGCCTCTATCAGTTGATGCTGTCAGATAAGCAAAGCAGGATACCATTGCTTACCAAACTGATACATAGCAGGGAGACCTAGTCTTAAGTGTTTCTTCCTTCAAAACAAAACCACTGTATTTTTAACCCAAGTGGAATTTGCTTTCTTCCAAACTTTTGCGAGAGAAGGGCAGCCACTCCAACATCTTCCCCTTAAAAGTTTCCCTGTCCTCATAATTTCTCCAAAATCATGGTAAAAAAGGAAGTAAGCCATCTTAGACCCCATTCAGTTTTGGAAATCTAATGATTTGAACATTTGAGAGGGTATCTGGTTTCAACATCTGTGAATACAATAAGTGAAAAATCTATTCTAGATCAGATAAGTTCTTAGATACAGAATCGGAAACAGACTCTTGGGTGAAAAATCAGAAACAGAAAAAAAATGTTGCTGGTCCTTTCTGCCTATAAATGACTGCTGATTATTCCATCTTCTAAGTATGCCCCACAGAGTATTTTTACCATACTCACAGAAAGTCCAATGTAAGTTGCTATAAAAACAAGATGAACACCATCATACCCTAGTTTTTTCGGCAAGTATGGTAAAAACTTTCCTCAGTTTGATTTTATTTTCAAGTTATTTCTTGTGTGAGTTGATAACAGCAATAAGTCTTTGCATATTAATTTTCTTCTTTGTGTATTTTACTTCTCATTTTAATACATAAATGCCAAAACAGTACATTTAATCTCAGTCAAGTCCTGAGATATAAAACCATAAATCCTACAGTGACCGGATTTCTTACTGCGTATTTGCCAGTGATCTGCTCTGAATGTGTCAGTATGTAGGACATAATGCATTTTACCATTTTGTATTTCTGGTGTGTAGGGTAATAATCTGTAAGATACAGATCTGAAGCAGTCTTTACAAGTATTTCTTCCTGGAAAAGGGGAGGGAAGTTAAACAGTATCTTAAAATCCTAAGCAGACAATACATTCAGATTGAAGATACTGACACTAGTGGAATTAAGACAGCTCTGGCTGACTATATGTACCAACAGCTCACGACTTGAGGAATTAAAGATGAAATGTGGATCTTTGTAGGGATTAGTTGCTATCAGTTTAAAATACTTCCACTTGTGTAACAGTGGTCTTATTTAATATCTCATTACACAAAACAAGAAAACTTTCTGACTGATTTGTGTTACAAAGTTGTTGATGGAAATAGCAAGAATTTCGCTATGGGAAAAAGATATTCAAAAAACCACCGTAAATAAACTGGAGGTTAATATACACTTTAAGAAAACTATACAGAATTTCAGAAAAAGGTCACCCAGGTCTCTGGGTGAGGGTAAAGGAAGAAAGAACAGGTATCGTCCCCAAAACAGCAACTCAAGAAAGTGGTAAAGAAAGTTCTGCTGAAGTATGGAGGTGTATGAATAATAGAACGGGTCAAGAAGCTTCAGGAGGACTAATTAACCATGTATCTGTACAGGCTTCTGGAGTAACAAACATTCTTTCTAGAGGAGTTTGCTAGACGAATGGCTATTTTTGGCTTTTATGATAATTAAAGGGAGCATTAACTGACTTTGAGGATGGAATTACAGGAGAAATTAATTAAAAACAGTAGAGGTTACTAAGCAAGGAGAAAAGAGCAAATTGAAGATCCTGACTTCACAAAAGCAGTTTCAGTAATCTCAAGTACCTGGAAGGATAGGTCCCTTGGAAAGTTGATTTAAGGAATAAGGGAGTGCAGGAAATTCAGCTGTTAAGACAATACACAAGAGGTTATTCTGATGGACAAAAGAGACAAAACAGAGGCTCAGAAATCAATACACCTGTATAACCACAGGGCAGAACTCAAGGAAGAAATATAGAGAGGGAGCTTTGACAAAGGACTGCAGATGAGAAAAGAGAAAATGTTATTTACTACCATAAATTTGCTAAAACTCTGAAAATCTGAAAAAGCAGCTGTCAGCAGTTGACAAAAAAAGAAAATGGTACTTTTAAATAGTATATATATGTGTTGCATAGATCTGTTTTTGCTCAGTACTTCTAATTAATGACAGACAGAGAAGAGGAAAATACCCTTTTAAAATATGCACTAATCTAGAAGGGAATTAAAATACTCTGGAAAATAGGATTATAATTCAAAATCACTTTGATAAACTGGAGACACTATCCAGAAGACATTCTGTAAACATATATGTAAATTATTCCATTCAAGGAAAAAAACAAATCAATCCCACAAATGCAGATGGACTGGTAAGCAGAAAGGCTGAGGAAAAAATATTTAATCATTATATTTTACTATAAATTAAATATAAAGGTTAGCAAGTTGCTAAATTATGGAATTTTTCAATGACTGCTCTCACAGTCAAGGGATGAGGGGACTGAATACTGAACAAGAACAGGTTTTCTCCAAAACACTAGTCTAATCCGTAAGCATTCAGGAGTTACAGAAAAGTATAAATTTCAATAAAACTCCCCTTTTTTTTCTTACTTAACTTAGTGTCATTTTTTAAATCCTTCTGGTATTATTTTCTTAATTCCTTTTCTTTCACATTAAAGACTCAATTCATTAAGACATACACTGCAGAATGGTTCCATGCCATTTTTCTGAGAAACAGCCTGCTTTGAAAATTGCATTTAGTTAATAGACAAGCACATTAGCCCTCTTAATGATGCAAACACAGAGAGATTTTTAATTTTGCATTGTGCCTAATACTTTAAGAAGCGCATTCCCTAGTAAATCTATTTTCCAAACCAGTGTTTCACTGACTGCCAAACAAGCCTTGTGCCCCAACATGAGCTTGCTAAACACCACTGCAACCTGTTTGGGTACATTAACAAGTCTGCTATTTGCCTACGATGACAAACAGAGGACACCAAATTAAAACCATCCTCTTAATTAAAAATTAAGATTTCTTGTAAAGCATAAAAAAAACCCCTGAAATCACCTAGCGACTCTGACGGGCTCATCAGTGATTAACCCTAATCGCTACCGGAAGCTATTCCCAATTTAAGCACTGAAATTTGCACGGTAACTTTTTATTAAGCCGGGGAAAAAAAAAAAAATGAAAAAAAAAATTGATGCACAGCCCTGACTTTACACCCTACTCCTGCGCTTTGCTACTTACACCCGTCCCTCGGCCGCCGAGCCCGCCCAGGCCGGCGACGCGCCAACCCCGGGCGGGGGCTCCTCCTCCGGGGAACGCGGCGGCAGAGGGACAGCGGCGCGGGGGCGCCCCCTGCTGCCGCCCGCCCTCACGGCGGGGACGGCCCCGAGGTCCCGGACGTCCGCAGCCTCCCCCGGGCAGCAAAGCTCCTCCTCGTGTTCAGCTGGAAGTTTACTGTGCCTCGGTTTCTTGCCCGTTGTCTCTTGTCCTGGGCACCCGGCTCCATCCTCTTGATGCCCCCCCCCCAGATACTTGAAGGCGCTGATGAGGTCCCCTCTCGGTTTTCGCCTCTCCAGGCTAAGCTGGTCCAGCTCCCGCTGCCTTTCCTTATAACGAGGTGCTCCAGTGCCCTGACCACCTCCAGAGCCCATCTCCCCACCTAAGTAAAGGCCAAGATGAGCCCTGACGCCAGCTGAGCTCAGCCCAACAGTGCCAACATCCCTCTGCAGGAGACTCACGCGTCCACCGGGATTCCTGTGGGCACTACAGCTCCTCCATCACTGGGTGACCTTCTCCCCTACTCTTACAGCTCGAACAAACCCCAAACTAGCCCAGAAAATGTTTTTATATCCCCATTTCAGAACTAATACCAATATTAAAAACCAAATTGTATTGCTTTCCCTTTTTCCCTGCTGAAACTCAGAACTTAGTTTAAAAGTAACTGTGACTGCATCAAAAATGATCACAACCGTCATTTCCCCTCAAAGGTTGAACAGCACATGGGGGCTGCTTAGGCTTAGCAGAGTGAAATCCCGAGGGTGGTGAGTGTTCTCAGCAGGGCATCTGACACGCTCCACATCAGCCCTGGCAGCAGTCCTGTTTTCTCCTTCTGAACAGAAATAACATCTCTATTTACACTTATTCAAGCAGTTTTGATTAGCATTATTTCTTTCGAAGTTAAGCAGCAGTCTAAAAGTTGAGAAAGAAGAAATGGTTTCGTAGTCTGACTAAAAAAGAGATACATGGGATGACATACTCTAATTTTAAAATGCCAGTTACCTGCTATCAAAAATGGAAGGAAGCAGTCACATCCAAGATTTTCTTACTGCTCTTGCTGAATTCTGTTTGAAAGGCAAATGATGGAACTATAGAAAATACACTATATTAAGGTTTAAAGCAAAATCTGAAATTTTGCTTTTGCATAACCTTGTTTCATTTTCAGTTATAACTAAATTGCCATTCACACTTAGAGGTGGCATAAGTCATCCCTAAAATAAATACATCCTTGTAAAGACAACATGCATTAGTTTCTAAGAAAATTTCAAATTATAAGCAACTATTTACATAGGAAATTTAAAACTATTTAGAACTTCACTGAAAAACTTAAATTGTGTAAAAACTACACAAGCAGACACCCCTCCTCCCCCGCCATGCATATGCATATACACATGTACACAAGGAGTTGCAACACAGCACTGGAAACATCTCCAGAAACTGAATTTTGTTTTATTCTCCTCTGAGCGAATTACTATTTTAGTTGCAATTTATTCAACTGACTCACTAATAAAAATGACATAAATGAAAACTTTAGAAAAGCCTGAGAAAATAAGTAAAAAATACTCAGTGATTGAAGATTATCAGGGTTGATGGCAAGTAATGCAAATTTACTTAGGTCAAAAAAAAAAAGTTTATAGAACAGAGTTTGAAGACTGAAAAGAAATTGAAAGACCTAAATCAATATACATTTCAAAAGTGCAAAAATATTTTCTATAAAGCCTTTAAATTGCAAAAAAGGATAATAGTCTTTTATTATAGACTAGTTTTTTTTGAAACACTTATATTAGAAAAAATATACATATAAGCACAATATAAACTATATATATGTATATCTACATTGGTATCAAAGTCAGATTTTTATATATTTAAATTTTATATCAAATACACCAAGGTATTAATACTACCATCCAAACTACTTGGCAGAATCTTTATGAAAGGAATATGTGGAAGAAATGATAACTGTAACTAACAGTGGTGGAACACACATTTGGTGCCTATCTCACCTTTCTGATCTTCTGAAGGAGAATTATTTTAAGTCTGAAAAAGTCCAACTCCAGCAAGGCCCATTCCAGTCCTACACTCCCGTTTTGGGTACGGCCTCCACGCTGTCACCCAACAAAAGGCAATAACTACTCTCAATGAGGCCTTGATTCAATTTGAACTTGAATCTTCAGTTCAGTTCTTGAACTGTGGGCTTGCTCTAGTTCAGTGTTTGCCCAGCCACCCATCTTCCAACCATAAGGGCTAAAATGAAGCATTGCCTAAAATTACCACCACAGTACCAATTAATATTTTATTAACCTAAAGAATCAGAGCAAAGGGACCAAGTTGTTTACTGTTTCAAATCAAAGAACCTTATTTTCCTATAAGAAGTTTAAAATTCTGTAATAAATAATTCCTACATATTAATACACTTCATTCAGAAATTGAATTGGCTATAACAAAATTCCTAAAGTGGGGCCGATAATTAAAGGTTCTTTGAAAACATGCTATGTTCAGCATATTCCCAGCAGGAAGAAAACTCCAACACAAATCAAGATAGCTGTCTGGCACCTGATTTGGTTTTGGAAGCAGGCTGCAGTTGAGGCAGTTATCCACTAAGTGGCATTATCAACCCAAACACTTAAATTTGACAGAGAATAATCACTGTAAAGAACATTTTACCCCCTACAAACAAATTGATGGAAAACATTTTTTTTTTTGAATGATTCATTTTATTCCAGTTTTTCATAAACTTTGGCATTGTTCCAAACAGCATTACCAATTTACTTTTCACATCAAAACATTTGGAAACATTTTGCAGGATGGTCAGAACAGAAATAAAACCATCATGACAGACCTATTAAACAAAGCAACCAAAATCTGGGAGCAATATGAGTTCAAATTAGACATATAAACGTACAACAAGGTATTTTAAAAGCTGGTGTTTCAGTAGTGCTGCAAATCAACAATTCTAGTATTTCCTGTTGAGAAGTGTGAAGTATAAAAGTCACACCAGATGTTTACTCTACTTTAGATAAAACACTTTAAAAAAAAGTAAATCCAATAAATTAGATATACTGATGCTATAGAGTATTAAAAAATTACAGCAATTGGGAAAGTAAGAAAATGATGCTTCAATAATTATTTAGGCATTTGTTTAAAAAGTGTTACTTAAGGATTAATGATGTAAATATTTGGGGGTTTTGACAATTGTTAGCTAGAAAAATGCCTTTAGGAACAGTAGAAGTTCCAGGAAAAAGTATTAGAACAGAACTCTCATTTTAAAATAGTTTCCCCCTATTCCTATTGTTTGTCCCTGGTCTTTTATCACTGCCAATTTGTTAATACATAAACAGCTATTGAAAATAAAGGGGGAAAAATCAGTATTATTGAAGACAAGACTACATAAAATTTAAATGAGCAACTAGTGTCTCTCTGCCTCATCAAAGCATATATTTTAAGCTTGTGAAATGTCCTATACATGCACTCAAAATTCTCAGCATACTTCAATGCTACAAGGAGCAAGACATTCCTTTTTTTTTAAGTGATTTTTTTTTCCTCACTGGCCACAGAGGAATTGCATTAGGACATAGTCCTTTTTCCCTACATCCGCCTACTACAAACATTTGCTGCAAGTCAGCGACTCCAAAACCAAATTGTTTACAATTAACTCAAAAAGCCATTAAAAAATTGTTTCTTTGTTCCAGTTGGAAAGAGGGACAGCCAGATGTGTGGCTTGTTGATCTTGCTCTTTTCTGACCTCTGAGTGTAGGAAGAACTGCAGCTGAGGAAGGAAGTCAGCAAGTTGTGTTAATGAAGGTGAACATTGCAAAAAAAGAGCTTGCAAATTTTTTTCTTAAAAGAAAAATCTCTTTGAAAATTTTTTATTAAAAAAAGAGATAACACAAAACCATACTTTATGTTATTGATGAAAAATTAGAGCCTTTGTTTCAGAAGAAGTCAATAATTTGTCTTTTGCTACCTTAGAAAACTTTTACCCTTAATTTCAAAAACTTCATGAAGTTTCACTGCTGTAAATTAGCAAACAACTCATCATTAACACCTGCTGGGAAACCATCCTCATTTGAGGATGCAAACTCAGAAAAAGCATTTTAATTTTAGGCTCTGACTGAGTCACAGTCTAGCACTACAGACCAAAATTTGGCCTACAGCCGAATTCCAGATTGAGACTGTGCCCAGTTCTTGGGAAAATACATCTGGCCAACAATGCAAGGCAGCCCCCTACAGTTACCAGAGTACTTTTCTTCACAGGTCTCTCTGAAACATGATTATGCCTTATATCTGTAAAATACTTGGCAATGAATTAACTAGTAATCGGTGCTGAAAACTTTATCACATGGTACTCCTTGCAACGGTACAGAACACGCCTGTACAAGGTACTCTGTGGGCATAAAAACAATCTCTCAAAGACTGCATAGCAACAGGTGTGAAATGTTTTCATCTCGTTTATAAACTTTTAATTACTTTCTAAAAAAAAAGTCTCACACGCGTTCTGAAGTTCTACGATCACAGTGCTTATTTTATCAAGGTAGCTGAGATGTTAGTAAGTTATCATGGCCTGAGGTGATACCCAAGGACACATTTGTGTGTGAAGTACAAATTCACTTCAGAGATTCAGCTTTAGATATTAATTCTGGCACCTCAAACAGTTAGTGAAGCATACTTCAGGCATCCAACTTAATTGCAGAAATTAGGTTAAACGTTTGATGTTGCTCTCCCTGCGTTGCTAACTTCATCTTAACAGTTCACACTGCTTTTGGTAGAAACCGATGCCTAATTCTTGTCAACCAGTTACTATTTCAGAATATACCTACCATCTGAAGACCTGAATCATCATAGTTCATCATCATAGTTCACGTCTAACTTATGTCTACTGTGATATTATTTAATTAAGAAACTTGCCTATGCATACTTAGAAAACAGGAAATTGAAAATGAAAACTGGTTTACTCTCTTCCCACCCCACGTTCTCCTGCCCTCAAGGTCATTTAAAAGCCAACACAGATCACCATTGACATGTACAAACAAAACACTTCTGCAAAGTGCAAATACAATTATTTAATCTGATAAGAAAATTCAAATTCTGCAGAACTAAAGCAATATTTATTATCATACTTTTCCAAACAGTTTTAAGGCATACTGGTCATTTTAAAAACGGTTTACAAGATTCATTCTTTCTCTTTGCACTGAGAGAAATGAAATCCTTGTCATGTAAAATTCCCAGCACAGCTCAAGCAGCTCACAGCTATGAGCACAAAGAATTGCTTCTGGCACATTACTATTTAGAATTTATTATTGGCTTGTCACTGTCATACTAAGATTTGATTCGCAGAATCTTTTCTTTAAAAAAAAAAAATCTTCAGATGCTTCTATAGCTTGTATTTTGTCAGTCTTCTGAAATAAAAATCAATCTTTAAGGTCCTTAAAGGCATATTTAAGGGCTTCATTTGGAAAAAAAAGTCTTAACAACTGTAGAAGGTCTCTAACAGCAAACAGTTAGGACTTCAAAAATATCAGGTAAAAAAACCCAAAACCCACATTTTCCTACCAGTTGTAATTCCTACCAGTTTATTATTTCCTGCCAATGAACTTACTAAAAGCAGTGAACCATGCTGTAGTAGTGATAACTTTCTATGGAATAATATTTGAAATTATCCATAATTTAACAAATCTCTATTTCCTCCTTTCACCCTCCTCTTTTCTCCTCATTTCCTGTTTCTTCTGACACATCAAGAGTATTTATTTCCATTCCTACCATTCTTCCTTTTATTCTTCCTTCTCCTTCTACTTGTCCTGTCTGTAAGAACTCAGTCCTCCCCACCCCTGGGGTAGATAAGCCCATGCAGAGCACTCATTTTTGAGATTCTGTCTGCTCTGGCTCAGAAGGATCATTCTGCATTTAAAAAGTAGAATGGGCCATTAATTTTAGTTGAAATGCTATTATAAAATTTAATAAGTATTTCATATACATAATTCCTACTTCAAATTTCATATGACTCTAAAAACATAAAAGGCTGGAAGGCATTTTAAAGGAGAAAATAAAACCTAAAAATAAAATACACAAAGTAGCTTTGCTGGTTAAGTATACAAGTTCACACCATTAGTTTAAAACACAGAAATATAATTTCCTACACTGCAGAAATTGTCAAAACTCTGACTGCAGCCTTTCATCTTAAAAAGTCTCTCTTGTCATCCCTCACATCCACCTCCTCCCTTGGTCCTGGGTTTGTTCATCCACCTAGTGAAATGGAACAGGAATATTGCTGTCTTTCAATGACGCTGGTTCCACATCCACATCCTTTGTGACCTTAAATTAATGAATCTCTATGCCTTCCAAACACCTCTGCAGGTGGCTTTATTTCTTTTCAGTAAACCTGCACAATTACAGACACCTTTATTTTGACAGACTGCCCTGGGTTCACCTGGGTACTGTGAACCTCCTTAATAGAAACCCAGTCAGGCTGCTGCCACGTTGGGCTTGTTTCTACCTGCAACAAATGGAAGGTTTTGTGGTCTTTTGCCCACAGCATGACTTGCTGGATGCCTCTCACAGCAGCTTAATTAATCACAGCATTCACTTGTAATAAAGCAGGGTTAGCTTAAAGAGTCCTTTCCATACTCAATGGCTTCCATCTCTGAGAAAACACCAGATCAAAAACTGCCATCTAGCATAGCCTTACTTCCCTCAATAAACATATTGCCTTTCAGATCTTAAGTGTTAGATGCTGCGAGTTCCCAGGTTGACTTTCCTCTCTGTTTCCCAGCAGCCCAGAAAGGGCTGGCAAACAGTAGTGCTTGGGGCAGAACCAACAGACAGATGTCTGCGACTCGCAGCCTGGAAGCCCCAGTAGAGTGCTTGACCTGAGCTTGGCCACATGTGTAGTGTGACCCTGAGGTCTCCCTTGTAATCTATGTAAAAAACATGGATAGCCAAATTGGCACAGCTTCTAGTATTTCACTAAAAAAAAGCTCATCTTCAGTGGCAAATTCACTTTTAATTACATCTACAGATCAAAACCTTTTAGCTCCTCTGCTTCCTCCTCAGTTATTGAAGTCTGCAGCTGTTCACCACCCCTTCATAGTCTTCCTCATATATCAAACCTTTTCTTGAAGTAGAGAGAAACAAGAAGTTTAAAGCCAATAAAACAATTTGTTGCTGCAGATATTGGCACTGATTTCCTTGCATTGACACCAGTTTCAAACAACTTGTTTGATTCTGCAGTGAGCTGATGCAGAGGTCTAAACTGACAAAAGTAATCCTCCAAGAAGCCTTTGCAATCCCACAGATTTTCAGCAGCAAATTCCCTAAACCAGCATATCCTGCTGAGTGAAGGTGTTGATGCAAGAAAAGGGGCAAACAGAACTCACCTGCCACTTTGGACAGCAACACACTGACCAAACAACTACACACCCGATCACAAAGATAATACTGTACGTAGATTGATCATACATTTGTTGGTATGGTTTCTCTCAGGGAATATAAAAATTTAGGGCAACTGAACTATTATTTAAAAGGGCAAATAACATTGGACTCGTTCAACAAAGACATAAACACTGCACAAAGTAAAGTCCAGCATATTGCACTCTTTAGCCTTCTTGCATTTCACGTATAAAAGAAAGGGAGTACTTAACACAAACACTTGGTTATCTCTTACCTAGGAATACAGTGCTTCCAATTCACATTCAAAAATCCAAAGAGGTGATGCTAAACATTCAACGTCCGTCTGTCATGAAAAACATTCAAGATTACAATTGGGATCACTGTGCTTTTCCCTATCTCAATTTTCAGATTAAACTTTCTAGTT
This sequence comes from Cephalopterus ornatus, assembly GCA_013396775.1. Taxonomy (NCBI): domain Eukaryota; kingdom Metazoa; phylum Chordata; class Aves; order Passeriformes; family Cotingidae; genus Cephalopterus; species Cephalopterus ornatus. The sequence continues at coordinate 72,494 of VZRE01000942.1, read as the reverse complement.
TAAAAAGGATATTCCCAGGAATAATAGAAATTATTCTATTCAAAGTGAAATTTGTAACATCCAAAAATTTTTGGAGCAATACCATTCAGAAGCATCTCAGTTGAAACAATCAGATACTTAAACTAAATTTTATCCCATTTAATTCTACAGAACAGATTCAATTTAAATTGGATTTTACAATGAGCTGTTGCAAAGGCTGGTACAACCAAAGGAAAATAATGTTCACTAATACTGGTATGCATTATATTAAGAATTAAAAGATATAATAATGAAATCATGAAAATGGGAATACATTTCCAAAGCATATAGCAATTTAGTATAATGGCTATACTTATTTAAAACAGTATTTTATTGAAAAAGTCCAGTTAAAGCAGTTCTAAGTTCAGAAATTAATTTTCCAATCTTTTGAAACTACTGAAATGAAGAATGTAATTTAAATGCCCAATAGTGATAATTTCATTCTGCAAATGTTGGGGGAGGGGAGGTCTACTGGAAAAACAAGGGGACCAGCTCTTCCATAAGGATGTGCAGTGACAGCTATTTTAATGTCACTTTTTCAACTCTCTGAATAAAATAACTTAGAGAGATGCAAGTTTGCTTAAAAGTTAAGGTAACAAGAAAAATAAATCCACTACAGAAAAACTTGGAAATGAACTTCCATTTTAACCATAACCTCAATAATGCTAATATAACTCGACAAACACTCTTCCCAGATATTCAGGTTCTCTATCCACAAAACCTCAAAGGTCAAGCCATCAGGTCCATAAATCAGCTTAATTAAGTTTTGGCTTTGAAAAACCCATGGTTGTGTTTCTGCAGCTGTATTTATAAATATATGACTAAAAACTGGTTCTAATCTAATTATGCATTTTTATCATTTAAATTCAAAATAGTAAGAGTGCTTGATTTCTGCCTAAAGAGGAATTATCTTTTAAAACTCAGGGGAAGGGTGGTGCAGTGCAGATTGGTTTTTTTCTTAAAAATACGTTCCTTACTGCAAATTATAACAATTCATTATAAAAGATTAAATTAAATCAAAATGTAACACTAATTTCCCAAGTAGAACACCCACACAGGGAACTAATTAGCAACAGCTCCTCTGTGTAAACAAATCTTTGTACCAATTAGTAGCTGGTCAAGTCAGGGAACTCCCTTTCTCTAGGGGAAAAATGTCTATTTTCAGCATTGCTTTATTTTGCTGCTGGCTGCAAATTCTCTCCAGTTCTGTAGCAATGGAAGGTATTTAGAACTTATATTTCAGAGAGTTTGATGGGAACCCAGTCAAGATTTGAGGGAAAAAAAAAATGGCAGTAGAAGCCCTGTAAAAATCACAGAATCAGGACTTCAAAAGGGATGAGAACAAATCCCGCTCTCTGCCTAAGCCAATTCTGTCCCAAGGGTTTACACAGACCAGAACAATAACAGTGAAACGACTCAAAACAAACACTGGAGTAAATGAAAAAAAGTACATGGGAAGAAGAATTCTCAGTTGTTATTCTATAATAAGGAAGGCAAACAAATAAAAACCCCAAGGCGAGAATATTATGCCCAGATAGCATTTTTAAAGTGCCAGTTAGGTGCAACAGTAAAACTACATAATAGGATGGCATTTAACGGTGGCTGAGTGTTCATTTATCATCGATGACATTCAAATCTGCCAGACAGCTGTTCTGTGCAAGACTCAAAGTACCAGAGTTGACTGTTACCTTGTTGAAGATGATCCGGAGCCTTCCCAATACTTAGACAGAGGCTGCAATCTGTGGATTTTAAAAGTTGTTTAAATGGATTGGTATCAATGAAACTGTTTCAATTACTAAGTAAAAATCAGAAATGTTACTTAAATGCCTTAAATACAGAGTAATTTCCCTTTTTTTTTTTTCAAAAACAAAGAGCATTCCTGCAAGGGATCTTCTACTGTTTATTACACCCAGAGGAAAAGGTCAATCAGTGTCTCAGTACAGGCAGTGAACTACTGTCACTGTGTTTAGGACGTCTAGTTCACCCTGAAGAGAGATGCATCTTACATGGGAAAGAAGATGGGAAGGAGGCATCAGAGAACAGGCAAAGCAGGAACACCACAGGATAGGGAAAGCGCTGGCAGCACCTCACAGAACCCAGAAACACCTTTTCCTACAGAGCAGTTATGTACAAAGAGACAACTTCTCCCCCTCCAGCGCAACTGGGTTGCAGAAACCAGATCTAAATATCACCGTTTTTTACAGTATTTACTGGTTCAAGATATAAGAAAACATGTCCCCTTCCCTCTTGACCCAACAACAAAAATGACAGGTCTGACAGACTCAGGAACTCCAGCACTAACTAAATTTATATAAAAAAAATAAATTTTGGAAACAAAAAACCAGCAACTATCAAGGAGTATCTCCTGTTCAGCTGTATCATAAAATTATAAAAACTTTGCAACTTACACAGAACGGCTATCCCTCAGCACAGTTTAAGTAGAAGCTAGGAGTAAACTAGATTTTTAACAAAATACACATTCCATTCTGGAAGCTTGCTTTCTAACCTTTTAAAAAATTTATCACAGATATCCAAATTTCAGTATAAAACAAAATGAAACTAACACAAAGATCAAATAGGATCTAAGAACAATGTCAGTTCAATTTCCAGAGTTAATGGGATGAACCAGTATGAAATGGCCATTAAAAAATGACCAGGTGATGCCAGGAAGCACTTCTTGTTCACAAGCAATAACTGTGTGGAATGGGATGCAAGGTCAGTTCATTGAGGTAACGCATTTGGATTGAGAGAGAGGTTGTTGAGTGGGAGAGCGTAAGCACCATGGGAGGGGAAAGAGGATAAACTACTCTGCAAAGTTTCAAGTTTCTAGTTTTGGGTATTTAAAAAGCAATACTCCTTTATAAGTGGAGATAAAAAGCCCAAAATTGATATCAGAATTTTTCATAGGAAAGCTGAGGGGAATGAAGAAAAAGAACACTTTAATGTGTTTATAACGTAATTAAATATAAAGATACTTCTTCCAACACTGTGACTTAACCACAGGGTGAAGAAATATATTTATAAGCAATTGCTCTTCTCGAGAGAATTTGCAAGTCAGAAAGAAAGTGCTCGTTCCTTAATATCAGCAAGATAGAAATGGACAGAAATAAATAAGACACTCTGGGAACCTTAGCAAAAACCTTAATGCTGCTTTAAGGGAAGTATATCAACAAGGAGGCAAATCACCACATATTAACATGGAAGAGAAAATTCTCTTTTCCTGTTTTGGTAACATCCAGTAAATCAATTTACTCTAGTTAAAATGCATTTATACAATAAAACACAGGAGTCAGATCGGTTCCCTCAGTGTAGTAGTCTGGGGGACCTGCTGGGAGTAAAGCTTATTATCCACCCAGGGATTTGAGCAGTCGTAGTTCACAACCAATTTGACTTAAGGAAAAACACAGCTGCTATTTTGAAAGTTTCCTGCTGTGTAAGAAATAATTAAGGCTGTACGATCAGTATTCAACGAAGCATAAATAGCAAAGATGCTAAATTAATTCTATTTGCAAATAAAGAGTTAAGTGAAGCTGCATCACAGAATGGAGCACATAATGTTGAAGTTCAAAGGCAAAACAGAAGAGGTAAATAAGATGAAATGTGTGTCAGAGGCCAGACTCTCAATCCTAACTATGCAACCACAATATTTTTTCATGTTTTAGAAGTCCTTTACTCAAGAATTAGAAAGTACAAGTTCCAAAATCAAGCAAAGAGTTATATTCTGATTTAAGATACAAAAAAATAAAAAAGGAGCAGCAGCTAAACAAACTTATCAATGTATATACTGAAAAAGCACAGACTTATTAAAACCTTTATTACCAAGGAGGTACTATTTAAATATTATGCAGAAAGATGCAAACAATGTCGATCGCAATGCAGATAATTCAGGGAAGCTCATCCTTAGAGCATCCTGACCTGAACTTCGATTCTCTCCCCACGCAACCCTCACACAACAAACTGCACCAGATAGCAGGAATCCCCAGTGCAGGAATGGCACTTAGCCTGTCACTGTCCATGCAGGGACTGGGAGCTTAGTTTCTGACCACTGGACGACTTCCAGGTGGAAGAATACACATCAAGTTCACCACGATGCCTACGCCATCCCAACAGCTATTCCTCAAGTACTAAAGAAGCAAGGTGGTGAGACAGATGGTTGTGCTCCACAGACTAGAGTCAACCCTTGAGTTGTCTGTTGGACCAGACACTGTTAAGTCATTAGGACTCTAATAGCTTTAACACTGCTTAAAGAAAAAAAAAAAACAAACCCACACACAAAACTTCACACCCTTCAGTTGTTGCTAAATATAAGGTTAGACTTGCATCTCCTTGACAGAGGCAAACAGACAATTAGTGGAAAAGGGCTGAGACATTTGCTTAAGACAGGGATTCCCCAGGGAAAACCTAAAGATCATGCCAACTCAGGTTTGCACTAGTAGGTTGCTGCTGCTCCTTTAGCTAACAGAAGGCAGAGGATAAATTTTCCTCTACTACCAAGATATACATCCTTTGGTTGAGGACACTGTACATGCCATCTGCTTACACTGAATTTATTCATTTTGATTTAAAATGCCAGGCCGTAATTCTTCAAAAATACAAATTTTTTTTTAAGCAATTGCTTTCAAAGTTGCTGATTATACCTGTATATTCCCTGGGGCTTGTCTTACAAAAAAAAATGTGAAACTCAATTATTCTATGATTTTAAGTTACTCTGGATTATTTTTGCTGCTTTGTAGACACAGCCTCTCACTTGCAGGCTTGAAAGAATTTTTTCTCCTACCTTTCAAAGACAATGCTGCCATTGCCTTCCAAAGAAGCTTCTGAATCCCAGCTTCCTGGAAAGCAGGATCTGTGGCCACATACATGTCAGAAAATAAAACAGATCAAGGCACACAGCCACCCTCTGGGCTTGGAACCAACAAACATGGTACAGCTTGTAGCTGAACAACTAAAATTCTATTCCTCCAAAACAGCCTGGCCAGATCCAAACAGCCTTTTGGAAACGGTCCATCTCTCTCCTAACCCCAGAACTATGCTTGGGCATTATCTGGAGAGTGTTAGTTGGCACAGGGCAAAACTGTGTCATGAGCAGTACTAAAAATGTAACTGTAGAGTTGCATGCCATATTCACTCCTTATTTAGTTCCTACTATGAACATGCATCACAAATACAGTACCCAGCTGCTTCTGGAGAACATCAGTTTTAGAAGTTAATTCCATAAGCAGCCAAATGCATTTCAGAATTAACAGGTCACCTTTTCCAGGCTTTATAGCTTCTGGCTTTAATATCACATCCTCACCTAGGTGGTTGTTGCTTTCAAAGCAAGGAAACATAAACATGTAACAGTTGGGCATTTGTGTTTCTACATGTATTATATGCAGCACACTCTCTAAAGGTTTTGGATTTTTTTAATGCATTCAGGCAGACTGAACACGAGCATCTGACTTCTTAATTTCGGCAAGCCTGGATTGCTGCCAGTAGAACATTGGCCCTGACTGTCAGCTGGTATAGAGTGGGCATAGCTCTACTGACAGCACCCCAATGCACAGCAGCTGACACTCTGCTTCTCCAAGCCTCACCCACATTGGTGTGATGGACAAGGAAGAAATTCACCTTACGAATGCCCATCAGCATTTTTGGGACAAATCTGTGTTTTTTTTCAATTATTCACAAAGTTATATATGTCTTCATAAATTTGTTTCTCTGTTCTAAGTCAGAAATCCCAACTTATTTACTTTAAAAAATTTAACGCAAACCTGAATCAAAAACATTTACCCTTATTTTGCACAAAAAAGAACACAAGCAAGAAGTTCTTGTAAACACGAGAGAGGCACATAAATTTTTTCCAAAGGAAAACACAACTACCATAGTGCAAATTTGGATGTAAATATTATACTTGGCAAAAATTATTGTGTGTAAAACTTTGTATAGATGTGATTATGCAGTGTCATGGGGTACCAAAAAAATCATCCGGGCAGTACAAAAACATACATCCCTTTTACAGCTGCTGACCTAAAGATGATGCCTCTTCAGTCCCAATTCAGCTTACCTTGTTGTCTTAAAAGTGTAAGGGTATTGTGTATTGGGTTTCCGTGGCAAGGTTTTTGTAGCAGGACTGAGGTGGAGGAGAACAGGACAGGATGACACAACCCACCACCGGCCAAGGCCAAGCCCATCAGAGATGGTGATAACCTCTGGGATAACAGAGTTATGAAGGTGGAAAAAAACTGCTGCAGAACAGCAGCTAGAAAGAGGAGTGAGAGCATGAGAGCAACAACCCTGCAGATCCCGAGGTCAGTGCAGGAGGGAGCAGAGGTGCTCCAGGGGCCAGAGCTAAGACTCCCCTGCAGCCTGTGGTGCAGAACATGATGAGGCAGCTGTGCCCCTGCAGCCCATGGATGTCCATGGGGGAGCAGAGATCCACCTGCAGCCTGGGGAGGACTCCACTCCAGAGCAGGTGGATGGATGCTCAAAGGGTTTTGACCTCATGGAAAGCCTATGCTGCAGCAGGCCCCCGGCAGGACCTGTGGACCCGTGGAGAGAGGAGCCCATGCTGGAGCAGGTTTGCTGGCAAGACTTGTGACCCCACAGGGGACCCACACTGGAGCAGCCTGCTCCTGAAGGACTGCTTCCCGAGGTAGGGATCACACTGGAGCAGTTCATGAAAAACTGCAGCCTGTGGGAAGAGTTCACATTAGAAAAGTTCATGAAGGCCTGTTTCCTGTGGGAGGGACCCCATGCTGGAGCAGGGGAAGAGCATGAGAAGGATGGAGTGGCAGAGGTGTGCTGAACTGACTGCAATCCCCATTCTTCATGCCCCTGTGTAGCTTGAGGGAAAGAGACACAGAATTTGGGAGTGAAGTTGAGCCTGGGAAGAAGGGAGGGATGAGGGGAAGGTGTTTTAAGATTTGAGTTTATTACTAATTATCTTACTCTGATTTGATTACGTTAAACTAATTTCCCCAAGTGGAGCCTGCTTTGCCCATGACAGTCACTGGTGAGTGATCTCTCCCTGCCCTTATCTCAACCTACAAGCCTTTCATTATGTTTTCTCTCCCCTGTCAAGATGAGGAGGGCAGTGACAGAGCAGCTTCAGTGGGCACCCAGACAGGGTCAACCCATCACAATATTGACAAAACTGCTTATTACTCTGTCAGACCTTGACCACCCATTTATAACCACTGGAGTACTGGCTGCCAGTCTGGTCCAGTGAGTTCACCTAATCATCCACCTAATAACCATCTGCTCCAACCTAATAGTCCCATATGATGAATTGACCCTGATCTCCCCTACCCTGATTTACCCGGGAATACTTTAATCATAGTGCCTTGAACTACAGGTACAATTTTAGTCTTCCAAAGAGATGAAAAATTACAAACTTATCTCAACAGTGATATCAACACCTGACTAAAGACCATCACTCCAATTAACCAAAAAACCATCAGATCTTTCAAGAAAAACAACCAAAAGCCCACCCACATATGTGAAGTAACAAATGTATTAAATCCCAGTGATGATAACACTGCAGGCATGAGACAGACATCTGTTTTTCACAGATTCTGGCCTACATCCTAGTTCTGATGTGAAAAGAAAAAACAAACCACAAAACAACAGCTAAAAAGAAAAATCAAAAAATTACATCCAGAATCAGTATGATTCTTTCATTTTGTTCCCAGGATACCTACAGTGACACTAGAAAAGGGTAATGCCAGGAAATGACTTCTCATTAAGATCTTAATTTTCTCCAGCTCCCTTTGGGCTCCTTGACAAAATGCTTCATTTCATATGAAAGTAAATGTTTGAGTCGAAGATCTCCACTTTCATAGCTGTCAAAGGAAAAAGTCTGGTTTACACAGACACTTCCAGTCTGCTGTGATTTCTAAAATATCTTGTGTTGGACTGAGCAAGAATAGAGACAGCTGATTTACGTGCCCCCATGTCAAATTGTTTCACAGCATCAGTAAATAAAGGGAACATACAAAGCTGACTAAACCCAAGCTGATCAATACTGGGAATCATCGACACAGAGATGGCTTTGAACACACATGCAGGACATCCGCTGGCAGCATGGTTGGAGCTGACAGAACCAGGAGCCCATCACACACCACCTAGTAAGCCATGCTAGAAGCTGGATGGAACTCATTTACAGCTGTTAATCACCTTCACTCTACGGAGAAAATGTGACCCTCATCAGTGGGAAGGCTGTGCTTTTCCTCAGAATATATCAGAGGAAATCAGGCAACTCTTGCTCTACTGTATGCCAAGAGTCACTGTGAGACTGCAGAGTAAGCAAGCTCATGGACTTCTCGCAAAGACACAGAGTTGTTCAGATTTGGTCTCTGAGCAAGTCTTCAGAGAATCACCCAATTAGTCTGTTTTCCAGAAAAAACTGGAGATGAAGCTTTTTAACAGTATAAAATTAAGCAGTGAATTCAGGCATGCCTACCTACAGTCACTGGCACAAGATGGGAGAATACCACATACAGTCATTCCTTAACAACCAGTAGGAAAGCGTCTGCAGGTTTGGAGAATAGCCTAATCCCTAGGAACCGGGGCTATCTCCTTTCCAAACATATTTATATCCAGCTTCCCTTTAGAATCTTTCATCCATGCAGAAAACAAAAAAAAAAAAGAAAAGTTATTAAAAGAATGAAATGTTTTACTTCAATGTCAGCTGAAGGAAATACTACCACATGCTTTGCTAGTAATACCACATTAAAACACAGAAAGAAGAATGTCTTGTACCATATACAAGAAACAAAGCTACCTGAATAACTTCCCCCCCACCTCGTCTTGTGATTCTCTCTAAAGCAAGTCATATGGCAGCACTTTTCTCCTTTTATGGGCAAAAAAAAAAGCAGAAAGGAAGTCAGCAGCCGAGGGGGACTGCAGTGCCACGTGAATCAAGCAGCTCAGAGCTGTGCTACTCCTCACTCATCCCTACCTCGGTGCATTATGGATATACACCCTGAAAGAGGGACACTATGAATCAACTGCCTCTTACTTAATGCATATATAATTACATGTCACTGAGTGTTTCACGCTGAACTCATTACTACAGAATGTATTAAAAACCAAAGGATAGAAGGCATGTAATATATTTGCATTTGCTTATCTACCATCTCCTCCCTTTGTGTGCATGTCCTGTCAATAGCAAGCAAAGCCCTTCTTCGGGAAACAGCTGTAGTGATAGTGTGACACTGAGCAGCAATTAAAATTATAGTGCTTTCTGCTGCATGAATTTCCATGTGTCCCACACCGCCCCAGTGCCCACCACCCACACCCAACGCAGTCTTTCTCTTCAGCTGCTCTACAGGACAGGGAAAGTTATTCATGATCCAACTCAGCAAATGGGGCTCTTTTTTTTTGAGAGAGAGAACTGTGGAAATTTCATTGGCTCAGTTTTAGGGAAAGGTAAATGATACACAAAATTCCCTATGTATCAGGCAAAAAAAAAAAAAGGAATAAAAGCCTTGTTATTATTTTATCAATAGAAAGAAAGAAATCATTGTTTCTGTCCCAATAACCAATACCAGACAATACGAGGACTCCCATCCATAAACACCTACAGTACTGAGAAACTGTAAAGAAACCCACCTCCTCTCCATGTATAGGTGATGAGGTGAAGAATTTGTAATAACTCCCCTCTCCCACCCGAGCACGGGCAACAGGATCCATCAGCCACTGTGTACACATGGCCACCGGCAGGACATCTGCTGTAGAGGCTGGGGACACACCTGTCAGCCCCTCAGGTACCCATCCTCTATTTAGAGCCACCTTGCTTTCCCTCAGCTGTTTATGCGCAGTCATTCCGAGTCTTATCTGACTATTGCAACTTAATTCGATGATTACAAGTTAAACTTGACTACTTTATTTGGGAGTGATCCCGAAAACAACTGAATTCAATTACATGAGCTATGCTTGCTGGGTCACAGCCTACGCATTGAAGTTAAAATGCAGATACGCATTTCCAGGGTCAGAGGCCCTATCCTTAAAACTTTTTTTTTTTTTTTTTTTTTTTTTTAAGGAAGGAAGCAGTCTCCTGGTTATCAGATCATTATCAGGTCAGATCAGATGGCCAAAACAGCAGAGTTTAGTAAGGAGTTTAAAATAATCTCATCATTTTTTGAAGTCCAGCACTGCTCTTACACAGAACATGGAATTTTTGTTAAATATATATGTATAATGTATATATTCCTTACTGTTAAAAATTAATCATTTATTCCTTGGAAGATGTGAAGTGTTACGAGACTGTATTTAATTCTCTGACAAATATTATTTCATTACAAACATGGACTGTTTCTTTAAAAAATAGTATTTTAACCTGTAGGTGTCCCTTTGCCTTATGAATAAATTAGAAGACATTGAATAACAGCAACCGCCAAAGTACAAACACTTTATTACAATTGTGGTGACTCAGACTGTCAGGATTTGGCAGCCCACAGTGCTCCTCAGCAGCAGAACAAAAGGGGATTTTTTTTTTGGCAGTTTTACTTTTAGTTCAGTAAAGGACAACATGATACTGTCTGTGCCTTAATGAATCAAAACCTCAGTAAAACAAAGGCATAAGGAGTCGGAGTCCAATCATTTTGTGTCTCATGGTAAAAAAATGGACAAAAAAAAGATGTATATTATCTATACATGTAATACATGCCTCTAATACATGTACTCTCCCCTTGTCTTTTAGGAAAAAAATAAAATAAACAAAAGTAGTACTGTTATCTAGTTGCAGAAATACCAATCAGTTCTACAGGCAACACAATCCCAAAATACTTCAAGATCAGGAATTATTTTCTGTTTTCCTGTTGAATACAAGAGGCGTTGATAAAAAATTTTAAGTGGATTTTTTAACCTCTTCACTAATTAAAAATATAAATCACATAGACCTAAGTATCACACTATAACAAAATCTCTCAAGTATTCAGAGCATAGACACATTTTGAGAGAGACTCGTTTTCCAGCATCCCCATCACGATCTCATCTGGAACGGCAAACTGTCCTCACAGTAACTGGTACTACAGAGCCCTGCTGGAGCACAGCCTTGTGAGAGGGTGAGGGAAGTGCTCCAGACCTACAGGGCTTTTATGCTTCAATAATAAAAACATAGGAAAAACAGAGAATTAGAAGATCCAAATTCCTCTGCCTCCATCAGTGATTAGGAAGAGGATTACAGACTTACTTCCAGAAGCTTCTAAAGATGCCAATGTCCATCATGAAATCTTTATCTGAAGGAGTCGCCAACTGCCTACAGATGATCCTTGAAGCACAGCACTGTGCAATTGCAGGGCTATACAGTGCAGGGAGTCAGACATGGCCACCGTGGGTGGGAGAAAGTATAACTGAGACAAAATTAGACTATTCCTGGAAATAAATGTAACAAATTTAACAACCTAGCCTTCTCAAATCTAAACAGGTCTGAACAACTCTGAGAAACACTATCATAGAATTTTCCCCCCACCACTGCTTCCCTCCCCAGTTTCCACAGCATTATAGGAATCTCCTCCAAAAAATTACAACCAACAGATCACCTGTACTAAATAAATACCACTGTACATCTCCCATGGAAGCTATTTAAACACAATTCTAGAATCAATTTACTGAAGATAGAATCATACAGATCAGTTATCAGAGAAAATTTTCCTCCTTCTCCAAAACCAATTCTGCTCTGTAAGTGGCACCATCACTCAGCATTTCCATACCAGCTAAAGACAGTAATGAATTTTTGCCCCACAGCTCCACACCACTATTAACATGCATGAGAGAAACCAGAAGATGAACTTTCTCCCCCTCTTCCCAGAAAGCCATTAACTCAAGCTAGCCTTCCAGATTTAATCTGGGGCAGCTGCAAAATGAAAATTATAATGATGAAGTTAGGCATTAAATACACTCACAATAAAGAAAATAAAACAGAAAGCAAGTTATCTTCGAAAAACAAGAAAACAAGCCCTTCCTCCCACTCCTCAGTCTAACCACATTCAGCTTAGGCAACAATAGTCTTAGGACACTACTGAGCTCAGTTCAGTTGCAGAGGCAAATAGTACTGAGATGTTTTAAAATATCCCACCTTACCAGCAGGCACTACATGATCCATGCAAGACATGGGTCTCCTGGCCGCCTCACATCTGCACCAAGATGCAATGGATGTTGTAAAGCATCTCATCAAGGACAAGACACACTGGACAACTGAATCAAATCAGACTCAGACTGTGTTCTAAACCCAAACTAAAGACTTTCTCCTGGAGTCCTCAGTCTTGCCAAATTCTGGCCTTCAACCCTACCCCCCAAATCTATACTCTTCTTAGATTTATTAGTCCATATGAGTCATTGGACTCAACAGGAGAATTCTGAGCATGGCTACAAGAAATCTGGGTAAGGGAAAGGAAGATAACTGAGATAGTAAGCAGGAAACCATCTAACCTAGTAGGTAACCAAGTAGTGAAGGCTGTACCTTAAACTGATGTCTCCTATTCCTGGAAGCTCGAGAGGTACCTCTGTTATTAAAAAGGGTTGTAAAACCCTCAGGCCTCCCCAGGAGCAAGATGCAAAGTTATTCCTTTCACAAGCTCCTGAGGAACGGAGTCATGCAATTTTGAAGTTTCGGATGAGAGGGCAGCAGCATGCCCTCAAGCACCATCGAGCAATTTAAAAGCATCAGGAAAGCAACCACAGAGGAAGTAAAAGTGGGTGGTAGGCTCTTTTCAGGTTGAGAGACTGGCTCCCAACCACATCTCTGCACACCAGGGTAGTGTCCTAAACCACCAGCTATAGTTTGTCCCAAGACTATTCCTGCTGAAGCCATGAAATGGAAAAATATTTACTAGATGGAACAATGAAACACCTACAGAAACCAGATTTCCTTCACCTGAATGTCTTAATCATAGGGCAGGAGTCACTCTCCTTCTGGCCTAATTATTGTTTGGGCTGTTTTTCAAAGTAACACAGTTGCAGGTGAAATAAAGGACACCTTATGGCACTCTGCTTATTGCACTCTCTCGGGAAGAGGGTGATGTGAGCTAAAGGTACTTAAAGCTGAAAAGAGGACAGAGAATCAAGCATCACATTTAATGAGTATGGGATGCAACTAATGCAACATCAAACAAAGAGCAGAGGGAGAGATTAACACCACTGCAAATGCTTCTACCTCAGGTTTGAGGTAGAATGGATTTATTTCTTAGCAAAACAGGCTTTTCAAATCCTGAGGAAACATTTCCATCCCTGGATGCCAAATGCAGTGGGGCAGGAGAGAGATGTGACTCTCCAGAATAGTCTCAGTGGTAACAGCCCTGGATGGATGCAGAAATGAAGCTCTGTGAATCTCATTTTCTTCACAGTAAAAAATGTAGAAAAGTGTGCTTTCAGACAGGGGTTTTAAGACCATCAACCTTAGCTTTGAGGCATCTAATTGTAAAATAGGCCACTCAAATAATTTATGAATTCAGGCAGTAATACAGTAGGGAAAAGGACTCCCCCCCCCACCCTCCAACCAAATCCCATAAATTATATATAAAAAAGCTTCTAACAACTATTTAAATTTTAAGTTAAACCTATGAGTAACAGGAGAGTACAGTCAGTGTAAGTCTACTCATCGCCTTAGAAACACCAAACCACCTCCAGTGTTATTAAACTGTGAAAACTCCCACTCTGCCATCCAGAGCTCATCACAGACAAAAGGGATCAAACTCAAGATCCCAGTATGCTCCGTGCCACATTCTAGACATGACAACTCCCATGCCATATTGATGCTCTTCAACATGCCTGAGGGATACACGCTCATGAATTATATTTATTAACCCAAGTCTTGAACCAAACCAGACCAGCACACATAGGCACACATAAGACCACTGGAAGGTTCCACCAGGCTACTGGAACCTGCAAAATTAACTTTTCACAAGAGGACTCTGTCATAAGTTCCTTACAAAGATTTAGTAAAAAATAAGCCTGCGACTTATGCACTAGCTTTACCTTTCCCACTGCCAGTTAGCCAAACCATGATGTTAAAAGTCAACCCGTCCACTATGAACAGTGCTACAGAAGTACTGTTGTCATGAATAAGCGGAAAAAACAAAAAAAACCCAAACAAACAACTTCCCCCCAAAAACAAACAAAAAACCCCACACCCTCCCAAAACCAAACAAATTAAAAAAAAAAAAAAACAACAACAAAAAACCCCACAAAACCCGAAAAGATAAAATGCAAAAAAGTCCCACAGAGGTTTTGTAGTTTATTGAGAAGTTCATAAAGTAGACAGGAGTATTTCAGCTGTTAGCATGCAAAAGTAACTGTTCCTGAGTAAAGGTAAGGCTGACTGATGTTTAACTAAATCTCATGGCTGGGATTATTTCTAAACATTTTAAATCCACAATACTAAATAAAAATATTTCAAGCACCTGTGTGTCAGTGCTGCACTGAGTCACATCTGTCCTAAAAGGTATTTTTTCCTGTAGAATCAACTACTGCTACCAGCTTAAACCAAGAACTTCTATAAGCAGTAAGTAAAGACTGAAAAAAAGACATACTTTTCATTTAAACTGGAAGCAGGAATTGGAATTTTGTGAAAGCAGAAGAATGGCAAATTCTTGGTACTTCATAAGAATTCAGATGTGTACATCTCACATCATTGACATTGCTCTCATCATCATTCCCAGCAGTGCATAGCAGCTTCTATTACAATTTTAATTTAAACAACAAAATTAAAATTTATGACTGCATTTTTTGCAGCTCTCAAGCTGCTCCATATATTAAGAATTTTAATTCATGCCTCTCAAACTGTTTTCTCTGATTTAGTGTTACTGTTTTGCATTCCTAGATAACATGAGTAGAAAGCACTGCTAAAAGAATGATTGGTAATATTGAAATGGATCCAAATACATACTGAATTCAGTACAGAGGAAACACTAAAAGCTTTTAGCTCCTTCAAATCAACATACACTGTGGCATGCATATGCCCCTGTCCACTGATGTTATAGGTCACATTGACATACTCAGTTTGTCTTCAGGGATTTAACAGGAGACCTAATGATGTCTGGATCGTATAGAGGTTTTGGATACAGAATAGTATTTTTCTGGTTTGTATAAAATCTGAATTGAATTATGTGCTGCTGCCTGTCATATGCACCTAGTGCTAAAGAATGCCAGTGACTCCACAAAAATATTTTACAGTTTCTCTAAAAAAATCTAATTAGAAGGGTATTTGGAAGTAGATAGAAATACGATTGACTAAAGAGGTCCTACTTATAGTATCTGTACATCTAGAAAATATTATTTCTGTCAAAGTACTGGAATTGTTACTCGTCTAAATAACATCTCATATTATTGACAGACATTTTAAGCTCTCATTTTGTGTAACACATAACGTGCAAAACTGCAACATACTGCACATGCAAATCCTCAATGTCTTTGTGAGGCTACCATACTGCTGAGGCCAAGATATTTCAGCCTGACAAAACAGTGTCAAAAATGATGTCATGAGGACAAGCTAAGCACACTAACAATGAATTATCTTCTCAGCACTATAAAATTCTCTAATAGACTCACTATTATGGCAAAATGACATCTGCTGACAGTAACTATGCAGTAGTATCCAAGACGGTCATCAGTTTTCCTTTTTGACTTAATCAAGGGTTTTTTTTTTACTTTAATTACTGGCATACATTGTCTTTTTAATCACTTGTTGTTTATTTTCTGTTTTTAATAAAGAGCAGAAGTTTATGTGAAAAAAAAATGCATCACTGTAAAAACAACACAGAAGGGTACTGAAAAAGTACAGAGCAGAATACAGTAAAACATTGCACAGTCTTTTGAGAAACCAGAACTCAGAAAACCTTGTAATCTTGTAAACCGGTAACTCAGAAAGCCTTGCTTATGTTTGCCATAGTTTACACAGAGCAAAACTTTAAAGACTGGATAAACTACACTACAGTTGGTCAAGTTGAAGAATTTTATTCTTAGTTGCTACCTTACGCTTTTTATGAACTTAAGTCAAACCTTCATGAGATTCCTATGATCTGTAATTTCATTTCATTATAACTTTTTTTTTTTTCCCAAGTCTACCCAAGGAAGTAGCAGGGCTTTATCATTAGTTTTTATTTTGGGCCTAGTGAGGTGGGAAAGTGGGGGTAGTACAGTAGAGTAGAAAGGATATTTAAACATGAGAAGTTACAAGGTTTATCTTTTTATATTACTTTTAAAAAGTACATTGCTGATGTATCAGTCTTCCTAACATGTTATAAAAATACAAAAGTTACCACAACAAAGAAGAGGGAAGTATCAGCTCGGTTCTTCTCTGTGTAATATGAGTTGGGGTATTTTCGTAGAGTTGTGCTGAGCACGTAAAAATCTTTGCCCACAAGGGAACCTCATATCACGATGGCATTTCATTCCAGATCTTCCCACCTAAGAGTTCACTGCCAAAGTCGCTTTCATTTTTTTCTGACCTTGCAGATGGGTCAAAACAGAAGAAGCAAAGGAAACACACCTCTGTCCCCCTTAACTTACGCTTTCCCCATACACATATAAACTGCCTTTAGAACTGGTAAACAAAATCAGAGAGCACAAAGATGGGCTGTACAATCAGAGACTACCAGGAACAGGCTGGAAACCAACTCACATCACCACCCTCGGCAAGTTATTTAGCAGCACCACTGAAAGCCTGTGCAGTTAAGAGCCAGCGAATTATGGAGCATTCGATTTTACACAGTGGCGTCATGTATTATCCAGACCTTAGCACAACAAACCCCACATAAATAAAATTAAAGCTAAACGGTCTCGAAATCAAATTAGAGGAAAAAATAATAATAGGAAGAATGGATGCAAGCGTGGTATCTGTTCACTGTAACAACTCTCAACATGGACAGCCATTCCAACGAGAGGAAGGCAGCATTACAGAGCTTGTTTTTCATCTCTCGTCTAGGTACATCCCTCTGGAAACACCACGCTTATGCCACCCCGCATCCAGCAACTACCAGCAGCTGGAGCAGAAAGTTTTCGGTATAATCAAAGTTTGACGCTTAATCTCCCTTTCTCCCCCCAGTACTCACTCCAGCCAGGAACAGCGGCGCGCTGTGCGACCAACACCCCGGGCCAGCGCTGGAGCCCTGCCGGACCGCCCCGGGCCGGGTCCCCGCACGGGTGCTGCTCGTCCCCGCGGCCGCGGCGACTCCGCCACCACCCCCCGGCAGCGACAACCCGGACACTTCCACCCAGGAGGGCCAGCGGCCGGGGAAGCGTCTCCCCAGGCTGGGGCGAGGCCAGGCAGGGAACCTCCACTGGGGCTCGCACCGGACCCGATGCCTCTCCAGACGCGTCTGGGGGCGACTCCAGCCCCCGCGGCGCTCACCGCGGCGGTGCCGCGGGCGCTGGCCGCGCTCCGGGGACGGCGCTTCCCAGGCAACAGTTGGCCGTGTCCCCACCGTGTCCCCCGGCGCCGCCCCCGCGGTGCGGTGCGAGGGGCACCGCGGGGAGTGTGACTCGGGGCTGGGGAGCG
>VZRE01000942.1:17938-54459 GCA_013396775.1 Cephalopterus ornatus | reverse complement strand
TCACCCTGGCTCCGCAGTTCGGGGCTCTGCGGTGTCCTCTGGGGAATAAGGGCAGGGCAGCAAGCGGCTGTCATCCCGCCCGGGGACATCGGCGCTGACCCAAACCCGCCCCGTCCCCTCTCCTCCCAGCCCGTGGGCTCTGTTTTGGGGTGGGGGGCAGGCGGGACGGGACGGGGCGTGCGTGTGTAAGTGCTGGAGTTCGGGACTGCAGATACATTTTTTTTTTTTTTTTTAATTTCTGGCTTTGCAGAAGGCAGCGCTTCCTCAAGACGTAAAAGAAAAAAAAAAAAAAAAGGAGATCTGAGCCCATTCACAGCTCGTGAAAATACTTTGTACTTCCTCTTGCTGTGCTGAGGGTTAAATGAGGTTAAAGTCGCCAGAATGGCTGTGCGGCGCTTGATTTCCCCCTTCCCCAAAAGCCAGCCTGTGAGTCATTTACAGAACGACAGAAAGAAAGCAATCAAGAAAGAGAAAAACAAGAGCCTACAAGTGACAATACTGGAAGTACAACACAGAAATACCTACCTATTTGTTCATACCAGGGTTTTGCTTGTTGAGCTCTTTAAGTGTGAGAAGCTGTGATGCTGACCACAAAAGCTATCACAGCTCTGTGCCAGTGAACCTGAGAGTTCACAGCTGCGTCCTGCCTGGGGCAGATGTGTTGAATAGAGCTGTGTGCCCCAAAAGGTGTGATTCTCATGAATAAGGCAAGTTTTGGAGCACTGTGAAGCTGAGTGGTATGGTGGAGCCGTGAGCATGTAGGGCCTGCTGCCGACTTGGGTTGACCCTCTCTTCTGTCGCTCCCTCTGAGCAAGCATTCCAGAGCAGCATCACTTCCATGCTTTAACTTCTTGCCTTTACCCAGGCTGTATCCAGATGTCCTTGAATTGTTCTTCTTTGGTCTGAAAATTCCAAATTGTTCAGTTATAAAATAGTTCAAATGACATACTTAGTCTATTAAAAGGCTGTATGTCTGTTGCTGTAGCACATATTTAATATAGCTACCCTTACAGCACCCAGCTTAGTAGAATACTAAGCTGCTGGCTTGCATTTTTTACCCACAAGTCTCAAAGTACCCTTCAAAAGAAGTAAATAGCATTGCTCCACTTTCAAGCGAGAAGAACAGTCACATGGGAAACTTGAACCAGGAGAGAGAACTGGACCTCGGGTTCCCAGCTGGAAGCTTAATGTACCCTTTTAATTATTTTTTCGGGGGCATACATTCTGACTGCTGTATAATGGATGTGTCTTAACTGGATGCTTTTACAAAAGAAGAGGTAGCTGTCACATCATTTGGAAATATTCTGACTCTATGAGTGCATGCTCTCAGGTTGCCTTCACTGAATGCATCAGGGACAGCCAGAAGAATATTTTTATTCTGCATATAGATAATATTTAGGAGTTAGAAAAGTCCAGCTTTTAAGCCCTGCCAAAACAAGGGGACTGCTGTATATTTATTGATGAAATGAACTGTAGAACATTAGAACACAGCTCTAACGTCACATACCGCCATAAGACTGAAGTTGAAGAGGCTGTAGGGGAAATGGCAGGCGAGTGATAGATTTCAGATTCTCAGCTTTGGACAATGACATTAGAGACCAGGAAACAATTATTTAACCAGCTACTGGTGTATTAGCCAAGCCACAACTGTCTGTGTGAAACTGCTGGTGCGAGATAAATTCAGTTTGCAGCACATCAGTAGAGATCAGATTCCTCAATAGTAAATTCTGATCACTTCAGCTCTGTGAGGGATCTCACATAGTGCCCAGTTTTTGAATTGAAGAGATACAGGATACCTAAATTTCTGTCTCATCTCTACCAGTTCCATTCCAGTACCTCAAGCACCCTAAATTTTCTCAGGTAAAAGGATATGCTTATATTTGCACAGGTGAATTGTGCCTCTAAATTTGGGTATACAGACACCTCCGTTTCTTAGACATTAATTAGGTGTCTAATTTCCCATTACATACGGTACTAGAATGCAGGTGTGGGGTTTTCATAAGGTTGTCTCACACATCACAAGAAGCAGGTGCCTACAATTGGTTCTCTGGTGAGCAATGCAATGCACCAGTCAGTAAGAGTCTGTTATCATAGCTTAAAGCTACCCAGGTCCTGATCCACAGGAAGGTTAATCAGAAACATTCAGAGACTTTTAAGATGCCCTTGGGTATCTTGCTTTGTTCTCTACAAAGAAGCACTGGATCTCCTATAGATGTGACCTATAGATGTAGCTCAGAATGTTCACTGCTATGTCAGTGTATCTGTCTTCACTGCAGTGGATATTTAAGACATTTAGCTAAAGACACCTGCATACAGACATCTGAAGTTTAGGAATCTGAATCTCACACTGAATTCCATCCAAACAGATTTGCAATCTCAAACCTCAGGGGCATTTAACACATTTTATTTCACAGTTATGACAGTATATACACAGCCAGTTGCCATGGCTCAACTAGGACATAGCAGCATAGCAGCAATCTCCTGATTTTTTTAGATGCTGTCCTCATAACATCTCCTGGAATCTGAGTGGTGACATAGTTATATTTATTTTTAAAAAGAATGATTCATAAAGTCATCTACAATGTTGGCAAATACTTGAATTTTATCTACCTGGAACAGTGTTGTTTAGTCTTTTACAGAGTGTGGTGCCTTGCAAGTCTTGAAACTCATGGCTTTATGCAGAATTATACCAACAGTCATCGGGATTCAAACAGTGGTCTCAGAACAGATGGGCACATGAGTTTTCAGCTTTTGATGTTTAACTTGCTAAGCAGAACTAATGTATTTATCTCGCAGTTTTCTCAAGTATTGCGTGTAGGAGTTTATTTGTGGAATAAAGATATCTTCCTTAATGCTCATTTTAGCTCCGTGAACGTTTACATGAAGAAGGTTAGTACAAAGAGGATAACAATAATAATATATTCTACAAAGTAAATTATATAAATATTCAGTGCAATCCTTTTATTTCTTGCATAATTCAGACTACCACTGATATTGTTTGGAATTGTAACTCTTTGTAACTTCTGAAGAGGAACCACAATGTTATTTTATAATTTAGGAACGTAGTTTTCTTTCTTAGTTATAGCACTGCAAATTAGGAGTGAAGCCAGTAACTTCTGAGACATGACAAACCAAAAGAGGAGAGGAGGGAGTTAATCTATCATTTTACAACTCTGCGTTATGTTTGAAATTGTTTCCTATGAAAGAACAGTGCTGCTCTGGCTTTGTCAGTATTTTACTCTCCTCTCAAAGAACCAACCATTAGTAAGGAAGCAGAGAAAATTTCTGCATCTCAATTGTTTTAGGTATCTTCAGCTTGAAGAGCTTTCTTTCTCAGAGCACATTGAGCCTTCATCATAGTAAAGCCCCAGTTTATCCCTTGTATCAACTGATACGTGACATTGGCAGAAGCATGGGCAGCCAGCCCTTTGCTGACAAGGGACCAGCCATGGCAGATCAGAGCAGCTACATCACTCACAAAAAGTGTTGGAGTCTCATCAGCTGGAAATCTGATCTGTGTTTACCTACCTGTTTGGAAGTCAGTATATAAGATGTATAATCCACTTTTAAATACTTGTACACACCTTGAATGGCACACAATAACAATTAATTATTTTGTACATTATCTTAATTAATCATTCAATGCAAATTAAACAACTTTACTCAAAAAAGTTATATGATTAAGCTTCTGGTACAGGTTTTTAAAGATATTGATATGCATGCATACATCTAAAAAAATTGAGATTTATAAAATATATTGCTTAAAATTATAAAAATTATATTTTTTATTTTTAGC
This sequence comes from Cephalopterus ornatus, assembly GCA_013396775.1. Taxonomy (NCBI): domain Eukaryota; kingdom Metazoa; phylum Chordata; class Aves; order Passeriformes; family Cotingidae; genus Cephalopterus; species Cephalopterus ornatus. The sequence goes on along the minus strand of VZRE01000942.1, from coordinate 50,663 downwards.
AAGTCAGAATAATATGCCTTAAGTAATGGGGCTTTGTCTGTGTCATTGTACAGAAGTGTGGTTAGACCGTAGGACTTTTTTGAGTATGGTTCTCAACTATACCTTTCTTAGCCACATATACATTGACAAAGCATAATAATAATGTTTCTATACATTAGCTTGTTGCTAATGCTGTAGCACTGAAATTCATAAGAACAATTAACAGAAAACTTGCCTTTTAAATTCAAAAGTTTATCAAGGAGCAAGCATGGAATATTTGTTCATTCTGCATGCTGCTTCTACTGAAGGGTACTTTAGCAGAAGTACATTGTACATTGTACAGCAATCAGTTCAGATTTGCTTGAAATAATATTCCTTTTGCGAAAAAAAATATTAATAATTTCAATAGCTCACTGGATATGTAACATTTCACTTATCACTATTAATGTTAATAAGAAAATATCTAAGTTCCAAACTATTTTAAGCTGGTCGGTACAAACCCATTTTCATTTGCATCTAGCAAGAGGTATCCTGGCAACCGTATATTTTTGGATTCGTAACAATTTATTCTATTCATTTTATGCAAATGAGGTAACCAATACTGCAGGAATCATGAGAATTCAAGATGGATAACTTCCATCATTCAGAGCTATAGATAGATGATTAAGAATCTATTTGAGTCAGTTTTTTTAAAAAATAATCCATTAAACATTTTCTTCAGTGTTTCTACCCAGCTAAAATGTTTATCTGACATAATTCACGTACTCTTGCTCAAACATGGAAAGCAAGTAGTAACCCAAGCTGTCTCCTGTGAAGTCATGATTATCCCATACAACAGCCCTGCTTCTGGTCTGTTATTTTCAGTGTTGAAAATCCTGCATTTTTACCCAAACTCACTTAGAACTTATGGAGAAAAGAGGAAGGCAGAGGCTCCCAACACTGACCACATCTAAGCATGCTGACTTGGAAGCTTGATAAGCTAACACAGTATATACAGCAAACACAAAGTTGAAGTGCTATTATATATGTGTTATCATATCATATGTGAATGTAACTGAAAGGACATTTTTTGGAGAGCTGTCTTCTGGTTTTTGTGGGTATGTGTCAATTATTTGTTTGCATTTGCTATAGAAGACAGTTTACAGAAACGTGTGTATCTTCAGTATATTCTATCAGAATACAAACTTCTTTTTCTTTTTTTTTTCTTTTTTAATTTTTGATAAGATCAAAGGAATTCAGCTGGGGTAAAGCTCTGTTTGTAGAAATGTACTATGTGTAATATACAAGTGCAGAACACTTATAAAAGTAAATTATTCTTTTTTTTTTTTTTTTTAACTTGTGTTCTTCAAGAGCTCTCAGACTGGGTCAAAATCAGGGAATCTGAATACTATTAACAGCCAGGCCTATGTAGTTCCTTTCAGAGCAACAACGATAAATGAAGCTTTCTGTAGCAGCATAGCTGGTAGGCTGAACCACAACCCTACAGCTACTCCTCATTGAACATGGTAGCTGTTGTTCCAGTCTAAGAAAGTAATCTTCCTCTGCTGACCAGTAGGACTCAGTTATACCCAGAAAAAATTCAAATTAGACAACTAAACTGGTCCTCAGTACTTTTCTTATCCTCATATCAGAGCTAAATGTACATATAACAAGAGAGCAGTTTCTGAAGCAACTCCTGAGCCACTGAAGTTTTCAGGTGGCCTAGGACCCTTCGTTCTGTTTACCTTTATGCATGCTACCTACCAACACAGTATTTGGACTGTGCTTCATGAGATAACCAGTAGAGCCTTCCTTGAGTACAGCAGGCTCTGTCAAAGGACAGGAGGGCGTAGCTGATGGAAATGGAAATTTCAGCCATCTACTTTTGTCCCATTGCTACATGGCAGTCAGTGAACTTCAATTTGACTGAAATCTTTCTTAGTGAGTTAAAAGGCCAGGAATCCAATTTGAAGATATATGAAGTCATAAGCAGTCAGTACAGGAAATTACACAAGTGTGTTGAAGTAACAGTTGGGTTGCTATATTAGATTCTTTGCTTTTGTAATAGGAAAAGCCAGGGTTTGAATTGCCCATATTATCTCAGTTTGAATCCCAATACATACACTTTTGCAAAATCCATATATATGAATACCCATTGTTTATAAGCCAACACACAGAGCCTCTGCTTTTCATCCAGAAAAGTACCCAACTGGACTATGGGAAAGGTATATTTCAATCTTGATTCTGATATTTCCTAATTCTTTAAATCTTAACTTTGAAACTTTAAATACTGTTTTCAGCACATGCTTTATGTATGCAGCACCACTGTTTGAAGAATACACCAAACTAAATTAGATCTAATACCCTGTCTTGCATAAACGGTATGGAATGGATTTGCAGGATCCAGGTCCTCCTTTGTAGGAGCATTAAGTTGTGAATGGATGTCACCTTGTCAGTTCCACTGTATTGGTACCACCACATCGCTACCCCCAGCTTGCCTGTGTTTATTGTCCCCAAAGACTTGCTGTGATTGTTTGCTAACACAGTCAAAATGAGATAGTTTAGATTAAATAGTTTAAGTAGTAGGTCTCTCCTGGGTCACCTCATTTTGACTGAACCATATTATGATATGCTCACCCTGTCAACTCTACAGGAAGACATGAGTAAATGTGACAGCCTCCAGGGCAGCGTGGAGAGAGACAGGCAGGTTATTCCTGGAGTGTGCATCTGCTTAGTGCCCAGCAAATTTAGGGAATTTTAAACTGGATTCTCCTACAGTTGTTTGCCTCTTTTGCTATAGCAAATAAAGCATGTGCTATAGCTTTCGTTAAAGTCCCTAAGATTTATCTGTTGTTTTCTGTGTCAAAATGAATATCAGGTTATGTAAAAATCACTGGGTGTGCATCTGATGAGTTTTTCCTGCAGGGCCTTTTTTTCTCTTTGTCCATATATCACAAACTGTAGAGGATGCCTAATGCGTGCAAGGCAGTAGAAGATTGGCCTCTCTCTTTTTTCTTGTTTTTATTTGAGAACAAGGATGGGTAATAAGTTTAAAGTTGTCTTACATGTCATCTGACAAAAAAACCCCAAAACACATTCCAATAATAATTTTTTTCACCTAAAATCTGAAAAATCGAGAACGCTATCCCTTTAAAAATGAGGCAAAAATTCAAAGAAAATTTAAGTATATCAGCACTGCTAAAGATTCCATTTGAGACGGTGCCAACATGAAAACAATTTAAGTCCTCTACAATCTAGACATTCCAAGCTTAGTCTATCATTTGTCTAGTGTATAATACAAACAACATAGCAATACAAGTGTTAGGAACATTGAGATAATGCTTTCTTCACTTCCCAAAAGTGCATTATTCTTTTTACTGTCTTATTAGAATTAGAATAATTAAAGCTCATATACTATCCTCCTGCTAGATGATGTTAAATTACTTTAAAAAAAGTAAATGATCTTATTCTTGGTAAACTGTTTGGGCCTTTCCTGCTATCTAACTAGGAAAGTTAAACATGTTCTCCTGAGTTCTCTAAATAACCTTACAGCTCTTCTTGCAAGCATTGAGTCTATATGTAAATGAAATAAAATATCACTAATCTGAAAGATAAATACAGCAGTAATTATGGAAAGTCAATAGTCCAACAGTCAAACTGATGTTTATAATGAACAGTGATTAATTCTGAGTCAATAATAAAGATAAATGAAAAGATCATTTATATGTGTGGAAAAAGACCTGTGTCCACAAAAAATCATAGGCTCAGAGGATCATTAAATAATTCATGTTGGAAGGAATCTCAGACAGTTTCTAGTCCAACCTCCTGCTCAAAACAAAGTTAACTGTGAGATCACACCATGTTGCTCTGATGTTTGTCCAGCCATGTCTTGAAAACCCTCAAGAATGGAAACTGCACAGCATCTGTGGGAAAGCTGTTCTACTGCTGACTGTCCTTGTATTGAAAAGACTATGCCTTACAGACAGTCTGAACTTGTCTTTTTTTCAACATACGTGTGTTGAATCTCTTCCACCTGCCAAACATCACTTGGGAGAGCCTGGCCCTGTCTTAGAGTCACAGAATCACAGAATGGTTTGGGTTGGAAGGGACCTTAAAAATCATCTAGTCCCAAACCCCGCATCATGCAGGGAAGCTTCCACTAGACCAGGTTGCTCAGGGCCCCATCCATCTTGGCCTTGAAAACTTCCAGGGATGCAGAAAGGGTGCATCTTCTTGATAACCTTTGCAAGGGCCTTAGAAATCTCCTATTAGTTCCACCCTAGCAGTCATATACAATAGATAGTAAATCTTTGCCTCATTTTTCCAGTCAGATGTTATGAATACGAAATAAATATCTTATTCCATCTCACTTTCTTCTGTTTACCCAATAATGTCACCTCTCCTCATCCCATCCTCTTCCCTGTTCTGTCTTTTGAGAGCCATTTATCCCAAAGCCCACAGAGCAGTCTTCCATCATGATGTTGCCTTGAGCTTTCATTCTAGGGAGAGGAGCTTTTCACCACTAGTGACAAGAAGTTTCTAAGAGGCAGTGTCTCATTGTGTTGGCATTGCTTCTTGCAACAGCCCTAGTCAAGACATCCTGCAGTTCTACCTTGTAGAATGATTTCAGTTTTGTCACTGTGGTGCAAAACAAAGTATTTCTTTAACAACAGGATATTCAAATGGTCTTTTCTAGCTCATTAATAGGTGGCAATAGAAATCTATTTCTCCTGTGACAAAAATTCTGTTCATTTAGTTGCTAAAAGGAACAACTGAGCACTAAATTGTAGAAAAATTAATTTTGCATAAAACAAATGAAACATTAGATGCTTTCTATTGACTCCTTACAGATCTCACAACAGGAAGCATATTCTCTAAGTCTTTCAGTGTATTTTCTACATGTCTTTTCTTAGGTGGCTTACTGCTTCTGGTATCACTTGTAAAAGGACCTATAGGACTGAACTGAGAGATCTATCTCAGTGCAGCCTTAATAAGAAAATGTCTAACTGTACCACAGCTTCCATCAGAATGAAGACAGAAGAAAACCACAGATGAAGACTGAAAAAGGATTAAAAAATTTACTAGACAAGAGAGTCTGTATGTCTCAAGGATGGCAGAGAAGAAGTTATCTAAAATACCTTTTCTTGCCATCATTACAGATCAAATCATAAGCAGACCTCTCTGCATCACAGAACTTGAAATTCAGTTAAAATCTGTGGGGGTGGGAAGTATGATTTAGGTGGATTCTTGTCTTCCTAGTACTGCATGCAGAGCAGAAAGGAGCTCTGCCTTTTTCTGAGGTTCAAGATGAGGAAATGAATTTCCTTTCTGTGTGTCTTATTTGTGCAACCAGTGATTACAAATGGTATTTTCTTTATCCTGAAAGTCCAGCAGTAATAGAGAAAGCCATGCAATGGACAACACATTATGTGCCATTAGAATTTTTCCTTCGCAAGCATTAGTTTGTATCACATTTTGTGCTGAACTGTACTAAGTCCTCCCCACCAAGTAAAGCACAGTATAAAGAGGAGGCTTAATCCAAAAGAGTCAGTGAGGTAATTAGTGTTTTATTGAAACAAGCAGGTTCAATTCATGCAGTACCAAATATGCATTTCTAGCTCTGCTTCCCTGACAATCTTTACTCTTAACTGAGCACATCTAGCCTGCAGTTTGCTGAACAGCACAAAGAAGACACCATGGGCCATGCTGCTGCACATGGCTTGCAGTCCATTGATTACCCTACAGCAAATGGAAGAAAAAAGGGAGAAGGTTAGAAGTTGTATTTTAACCTCTTAAAGGCTATGAAACCTAGAGAGTTTAGGGTCTGTTTTGGGGTTCCAGTGTCTGGCAGTGGCAGCTTTCAGATCTCTAAAGGGCTCCTCTCTCTCTGAGGGTAACTGCCCTGTGAAGCTCGGGGAGAAGCACAGATATGCATATTCAGTCCTGGGTACAATAGCTCCATTCTCACTGTCAGGTCAGCAGTCAAGTTCAGTGTAACTCCTCCTTCTGTGTCTGAATCAGGACTTTCTGGAAATGCTGAGGGTTTCTAATAAAGCAACTCTGCTGTGAAAGAAATGTGCCCTTCGTGACAGCTCTTTGCTAAGCAGCGCCACTGCAGAGCTTATTAAGTTAAAATTTTAAAGTTCAAAGGCAGCATCAGGTTTCAGTAGGCGTCTCTCCTCATCTGCTCTTCACAGCAATATAATTTGCTACCACCCATATTTTTATTACACAAGTAACGTCTACAAGCTCTTGCTGTTGTAACACTCAGTCTATTTTAGTAACTAGTGAACCATTCACACATTTTTTTTCTCAGAAGCTAAAACTTCAGATCTTTAAACTGATTCTCAGCCTTTTTATACATAAATTCAGCTGCACTCAATGGTTTCTAATCAGTGACAAGCTCTTCCATAACCCTGGAAATGGTCATTTTCAGTGATCCATATCACTCTGCAAAATTAAATTCATGCATCACAGAGCAGAGAAGAATATTATTCCATGACTCTAAGTTCAGTCATTCATATGAGCTGACTTATGGCCAAATCTTGCTTCACAGAATATAATTTCTCATGTGGGTAAATTATATCCTTTTAAATCTTAGTGTTATAGCCTTTGCAAAAGAACTATTGCAGGTGTTTATAACCCTGAGTGAATTCAGCATCCAAAACATTTCATTTTTAAAACAAAAATGCAAAGCATGTCATTTCTCAAATAAATAGCTATATCCCCATTATTGTTACAGAAACCCTAAAAAAAAAAATAAACAAAAATAATTTTTGCACCAATTACTGGAATTTTCTTCTGATTTTATACTACTTTCAATGCTTTGAGTTGAATCACATGGAGCCCACTTTTTAAGTGCAGAGGACCTGTAGAAGTGTTAAGTGCATGGAAAATTATTTCCTTTAAATGTCCAGTTCTTGTGGTGCCCCATAGGCAGAGTGACAGTGAGCCCTGCAATTCCCCCATCATTGTGAATCCAGCCACTTGCTTGAATGTGGTATTTTTAACTTAGTGACTGAGTCTCTGGGCCCATTTTTTGAGGATTTATGAATGCAAACTTACTCCTTTCCTTCTTTATCCCAAAAGTAGTCCTATAGATAGCTGCTGAGGATCATTGCTCAATCCTACTAGCTGTTTTTCTGCTGACCAGGAATCCTTCCTCAGCCACTGCCAGAATAAGTTCAGCTATAATTAAAAGGTTTTGGAAAACCATTTTGAAGACAGCCTGACCTCTCAGTGAGTAGAATGCAGTCCATTGAAAAAAAAAAAAGAGGTGGGCTTTTTTTACCCACAATTTTTTATTAAACCAAATAATTCTTTATAATTTTCTGTGATCAATTTCGTATGTGACCAGTGGAAAGGATCTCACTGATACATTTTTTCCAGGGTAAACTCAGCCTTTTTTTTTTTTTTTTTTTTTTTTTTTTTTTTTTTTTTTTTTTTTTTTTTTTTTTTATTTTTTTTTTTTTTTGGTTGTTGTTGTTTTCTGTCAGAATTTCCATTTTCTGTGCAGGAAGTTTTCACAGAAAGAACTTTGGTGTCTGAAATGGTATGTGGCATGTCATGCGAGGTGACAGCAGAGTAAATAGGATGCCTGCTAACGAAAGTGAATTTCCTTCTACATGGCCATTACTTTTGTCATGCTAACTTTCCATATCCTGTAAATATGAACCTCAGCTTGAGCAGGAAACACATGTGCACACGTTCTTCTCATTGAAAAAAATGATAGAAGGCGAAGTTAGCTGGCACTGAACTTTTAATCTGTAGTGTTTGAGAAAAGTCACAAATACACCAAGAGGAGTTTTACATAGAAATCAGGAAGCATGAACTTGTAAAGTAAGAGCTGAAAATGAAGAGTGATATTTATTAGATTTTCTTAAATAAACCTGAGCATTCTGATATGCTTTCCTTCAGTCTAAAGCTGTTTCTTGTGCATATAATAGAACCTAAGTAAACCTCTAATATTACGAATTCATCTTTGAAGTCTTACAAGTGTGTTATGATACTGTGTCTACATAGTCCCATAGCTGTCAAGGACTGGTTTGTGTTATTGTAAGCTGATAAAGTTCAAAATGCAGACAAAGTCCTTGCATGTGTACAGTGAACTCTGTTCCTGTATAAACAGAAATCTTAGAACTATTTTGAAGTGCAACAAAACCCCATCTCATCACAAACAATTGTTCTCAAGGGGACTTTATACCTTGCACAGAAAAACATTGCTCACATTGAATTTTAATGAAATTCGGGAGTGAAACTTCAGGGAGCCATGGGAGAATCCAATGAAGAAAATCTCTGATAGCTTTAATTACACAGAGGCTACCTGCTTGCAGTAAGGAAAAATGTGAGTGCGTCCCTGTTTTCCCATTCACAGCTGGAGCATTAGGACTGTGCTGTGCTATGTGCATCTCAGCAAGTCATAATGGCTGTGATGGCCTGGATAAGTTGCTAAGACCAGAAGTAGTGGACTGGGAATATTGACATAGCTATAGCAGTGATATAGGAAAGAAAAGGAAGGAAAAACAGGAAAGAAAAAGCAGAAATCTTTCAATGTCTTTGACAAAAATGTATCACGATTATAGAAATCTATCTTTCCTGTAGCAGCTGTCGTCTCATAACATATAGGTGATGCCTTGTAATGATCAGTGCAAGTTGTGGTATTTGGGGCTGAGACTGAAATTTGATGGCTTAATATGGAAAGCGGTTCTCAAAATCTCCATTTCACAGATACCTCAACATTTCATCAGTAGTGCCTCCTACTTGATTTGAGCCTTTGCTTAAAATTGCTGTCATTTTAGAGCACGCATCTACACTCTCATTTCACAAATCGAGCCCATTCTAGGAATCAGGAATAGGCACTTCAGCAGTGCTTCAGCCAGGTGATGGGTACAAATCATCAACACATTCCTGGTGTGCACTGAGGGTGAGGGTGAGAGTAGAGCTCCGTCTGGCAGCCTGGCCACTCGTTGGGATTGAAGCTGCCCTTAGAGGTTGCAAGCAAAGGATGTGGTGTATTGAGCTTCTTCCATTCATTTTCTGCAGAAGCCACCTTGGGAAAGACTTCAGGTTCTGTGTTTTGAATTATATGTCATGGAGCAGCAGAGTGCTGGGCAGTGGTAGGATTATGGAACCTTGCTCCCTCAGCACCACTCTCCAGCACCAGAGCCCAGGATGGGGGAACAGGGTCAGTCACGGGCCCTGCCATGATGCAACATGGCCAAGGCCAGCAAAATCCAGTCCTGTTATAATTATTTAGCACTGTATTTCTGTAAGAGATATGAATTTTAATGGAAACTAGTGTATTTTAGGCTTAGGCAAAAAATTTTCTGAGAAAAGCAAAGCTCCTAAATTCTGTCTTCCCACTGGCTGTGTCAGAAAGTAGTTATTGTTTTTCTTAATAGTTATTTAAAAATCCAAAGGCCCTTTTCAGCCCATATCTCTTCTGAATATTCATCGGAGGGCAGTGTTTCTGTCAGACCTGCAGTGCCTGTTGAGGCGTTTCATTGCTTTTTGCCTCAGAGATCTGGGTGTGGAACTACAGACATTTGGATGTAACACGGGATCTGCCGCGAGTCAAACATTTGTAGACATTTGTAAATGTACAAGCCTGTTCTTGATCAAGCCTTGTATGGCTTTTCTTCTTTGTAGGTACACACTTGCAGTTAGCTTTTGTTTAGGAACATGCTAAAGGAAAAGGAACAAAGTGTAGGGCTGGTGTCCCAACTGCGACCAGAGAAGTCACTTGAGAGAAGGCTTAACTGTTCAAAGAACTGGCAAATATGGGTGTTGGCAGCTTCTGTGCAACCAGTTCTAAAAAGCCCTTACAAAAGAACTAGTGAAATAGGATCTTTAAAAAAAACTAAATTACTGCACATACTGAAGTGCTGATTGTGGAAAGTGACATTAGGAACATTTGTTACATTAGTAACAAAACTATGTTTGTGTCATAGTCAATGAGGACAGCCCTTAAGAGTCATTGCACGTCCTTAAAATGTTGCTACTTTTTTTTTGTTGTTGTTGGTTTTTTGTGGGTTTTTTTTTGTTTCCTATTGGGTCGCCTTGTAACAGAGTCAGACCAGTTATGGTAGCAGGCTTAGGCTGCAGGAGATGTTCATTCCACCTGTGACAATATTTGTAATAGAACATTCCTGGGAGGTCTACTGGCTTATTTCAAAATAATATTTTCTATAGAGGCCATCTTTCATTTGAATACATGTAATTCTTTTTCTTTGTTCCTCACCTTTTTTTTTTTCATTGTGAAAAATCTAGAGTGCAGAATTCAAGACAGTAAAAAGATTGCATAACTTTCCTAGAGACACAACAGTTATAGATAATACAGAATGCATGGAAGTACAACAAAAAAGCCATGTTACAATAATACTAATGTGCTTTAAAAGTAAAGCCAAAAGAAAAAAAACTGAAGTGTATAAAATCCCTTTTAAAAAAGATTCACATCTCCCTGAATACTGCAAAACATAGGTTATTTTCTCTATTTCACTTTCTTTCCCTATATAAAGCTTCTTTTTCTGGGTCTCTCGGTTTTCAATTTAGGTGAAACAGCAAGGTGTTAAAAAATAACTAAACTTTGATCCATTACTATGGTGTCCAATACTTGGAGGTTCAAGGCTTTGGGAATGTGGAACCAGGTCATCCAACTGGAACTTGCCAAAGAGAGAAGTCTTCTCATTAAGAAGGCATATGAACAAAGATAAACAATACTGCCATAAAGGCTTAGAAAACACAGTTTTAATGTAAATACTAGGAACATATGTATTTATGTGATATTTAGATTCTAAATATCACATATTTTCACCCTTCATCTGACTAACTTATAGATGCTTCACAGTCCTCTGGCTAAGGATATTTATGTACCTCCTTCAATATTAAATCTTGAGGCTGCACAACAGTTGGTACTTATCTGAACCCGTATAGTTCTTCAGAACTGCCTTTGAAGGATATTTAGGTTTAGTGCTTTTTGTCTTTTCCTTATTTAAGGATTTCTTGGTCCTCAATTCCATCAGGAAGGTGTTTCAACTTTTCTGTCATTTCATGGTTGTTCGGCTCCTTGAGCTTTCGAAACATGCTGTGCTTTTGTCATGGCCATTTGCAGTTATTACTGCCTAGCAGTAAACATGTGGCATTTTCATGACACCAAAGGCAGTCTGACAGTGAAGCTTCCTCATCCTCCTCATTCTTACTTCCTACTCTTTCTTCTGCTCCTGTTTGCTGGACTTTCAGGTTATGCCAGTTATTTCTAAGTCCCATAATGTCACTGATCTTCTTACAGTCCAGTTTCACGAGGAATTGTATTTGCATAAATGAAGATTTGATGAATTATGTTAAAAGTGAAGAGGATTCTTCTATGCTCAACAAAGGATTTAGTAAATTATTCATCCCAGCAAGGCCTCATTCAGCTCTCACCCTTTGTTTAGAGGACAGAGTAAATTTAGGTTTAGGACTCCTAGCAGCAGAACAAAATGTAATAAGCACATGATAATAATAATTATTCTGGTATAAACCAGCTGTGTAAATTCGAGTCTCTTTTAATGATTAATTTATGTGAGGCATGGACCTTGCAGTGCTAGGTTTTATGCAGAGTAAGTCATTGTCTATCTGATCCTCCTTATGCTGCATAAAGCCAACCTAAATTTTGTGCCGTGTGTTTGAGACTAATGCTGTGAAAGCATGATTATCTGCTTCTTTTTAAATCAAACCATTTTAAAATGCTCACTCAAACATTGATACTGATATACCTATTTTCTCAGGGTAAAACTTTTCATTTGTTGAGACTTATAAATAATAAGAACATGTGAAATGACAATCATACTTTATACAAATACGTAAATAGAATTAATCTTTCTGGCTTCTGACAACTCCAGACACTGTGGTAATAAGTCACTTTGGAAGGAATGAGACTCCTTCCTTCAACTCTGTCCTTGAGGAATACCACACTACATGATTCATCTGACCTGACTTTAGATGTGTGCACCTGAGTTAGCCATACTGTATAGACAACGAAGGGAAATGGGCATGTGATTCATCTGACCTGTTTTAACCATGTACTTTAGGATGAGTTTAATTGCAGTCTAAAAATGTATCATAGCCTCCTTGACTAGAAAATTATTCTACGAGATCTGGTCATACAAAAATGTCTAAAATAGGACAGGTGAATACCATTTAAACTATCTAAAAGCAGAGACTAGACTACGTAAGACATTTCACAAAAGAAAAGGAAAAAAAATTGGATATCAAAGCTACTCAGTTCCAGGAAAAATTATAGGCATCAGGTACTTGCCAAGCCATTTTTGTGTTGCAAAGGGAGTCATAAACTCAAAATATCCTCTGTTCACTTGCTCACGCATAAGCACTTACTGCTTTTTGAGGTGCCTTAGATTTTTGGAAGACCTGAAGAGATTTGTCAAACACAATGTAGGTGATCCACCATTTTACTGTGGCAGGTGGGGACCAGGTCAAAAACTAACATATATTAAAAAATCCTAGAAGTCAGTGTGTGGACAATCTAATGGCCTTCTAGAAATATATCTAAGATGGACTGCAGCTCGAGGTGGAGACACCTATGCTTAGGTTTCTACCTGTAGGAGTCTGTGTGTTGTGTGCTTGGTGTTCATTATTATTCAACAAGACTATCCAGTTCAGAGAAGGCTGTCAATTAAAGACACTTTAACAATTAGGTAAAGACGCTGAACCTTCTCCAGGTTCCAGTCTGACATGACTAATTTGTATTGTTCTTTCTAGAAGTTATATACCAATTCGTATCAATTACACATTGGCCCCAAATGTTGCCAGTCAGAATGATGCTGCTATACAACTACTTTGGCATGTTTCATGAATGAATAAATCTCCCATATCTTCAATAGCATCAACTTTATCATGATGGCTAAAGTCACACCTTTTAATATGTTGTTTGACCTGTTTCTATCTTCTCTTCACTCGTGTTGTGGAATGTTGTTTCTGTGCTGTAGAACTCAGTCATTTGTAGTAGACATTCAGTGATCTTGAAATGTTTCTAGTTAACTTAGAGCATAAAAAAGCAAAAAAGCCCAATTTTCAAGTGCCATAAATACTCTTTTGTTTCTTATTTTCAAAATATTGGTTTCCCATTTTAAAATATACTTGTACAGTATGTCACAAATTACCAGGAAGATTTAAATCTAATATGTGACATGTTTTATAACACCTGGAATACAGATAAAATACTTCACATTTGCATGTGCTTCTAGTGGAAATTTATTTCTAGATTTAGCTTATGCATTTATTACTGTTTATGTAAACCTTTAGTGTCATAGAGATCACAAATTTTGGAAAAAAATGTGTATTTTGCATAAAGGTATAACACAACTGAATACTCCATAATACAGAGATTTCTGCATTCTGTCATCACAAACCTCTGAAAAATATCAAGAAGTGAATTGTGCAGGTGGAAGGCCTTGTCTACACAGTAATTTTGAGCATTACTCAGAACTCTGAATATAAATAATTTCTCGATATTATATGAATACAGAAAAATAATAAGCTTTATGAAGGTCTTCAAACCATGCCAATATTTATTCCCCTACTTACTATGATAATAAAGCAATCACTAAATAAAGATTCAGATCTGGCTTAAAATTTATGCACATTTGAGGCAATTTATGTTAGTGCAGATGCAAATTATAAATCTTGTTGCTTAGAGACATGACAAGACTGGACTATCTGCAGAACAGGAACTCACTACAAACACATATTTCAGGGTCCTGAGCCAATCTTCTAAACATTATGTCTGGTTTTCCCCCTCCTGTTTCTCCTCCTTTCCCAGCAAACATATAAAGTATTTTTCTGGGCAGAGAAACACTTTGCCAAGATTCACACTTATTAATCAACGGAGCTGTAGTTTTTCAAGACAAACTATCCCAGTGTGCTTCCCTATCGTGTGTGGTGGTGTGGGTGTCCATCTCTTTTTCCCAAGTAACAAGTGATAGAAAAACAGGAAATGGCCTCAGATCACACCAGGGTAAGTTTTGATTGGATATTAGGAAAAATCTACTCAGCAAGGGAGCTGTCAAGCATTGGAACAGGGAAGCTGAGTCACCAGCTCTTGAGGCAGTTAAAAGACGTGTGGATGTGGCACTTGGGGACAGGGTTTAGTGATAGATTTGCAGTGCTGGGTTAATGGTCGAACTCAGTCTTAAGGTCTTTTCCAACCTCAGTGATTCTACTATTAAGAAGAGGATGAAAAATGTTTTAAATTCACAAATTAATACTTTTTAGAAAGCCTTCTAGCAATGCTTGTCGAATTTGATGTATCCTAGTTGAGGTAATATTGCTGTACACACATCTTATTGATGAGTTCTTGCTTAATCTGAACCAGACCAGCTGTTCCTTACTTCCAGGCCCTCTCCACCTCCAGATAACATTGGGGCAAATATATGAGTTCTACACCATTTCTAGTGAATATGCTATTAGGTTAACTTTTTATTATTTCCTTTCATTTACTGCTATTATTTTTATTTTTATAAACCTGTTTTTTACCGATTTTATCTTCTCTTTTTACCTATGTATTGTGTTAGGACACTTAGAATAGAGTAGGTGGCATGAAGCAGTGCCATCTTGTGGCTCTTGTATGGCTATTACCTCATTTTTCAGTTACATTAGTTTATAAAGTCAACATCAAGAGTGTTAATTTCTGTTTTGATATCATATTCACCACTAATTTTAAAGTCTAAAAGGTTATCCTTGAAATGTCCAAGAAAACATAATTTCCCTGTTCACCCAGGAACATTTGGAGACCTTTTATTTCATTTTTGACAAAATTTTCAGATTGTTAAATAGAAATAAAAAACTCCTAAGTCTTCTAAAAGACATTTAAGGATTTGAAAGTAAGCAAACTGTCTAATCATGCTCTGAAAATATGTTGTTAAGAAGATAGTTTGACAGGTTGCCCTGATAAAAATAGAGTTCATGGAAAGTCATTTATTTGCAATGGATGGATACTGTTCTGGATAGCAACGTATTGTAGATAAACCACTGAATTATGAATTATGAAATGGTTTAAAAAAACCTATCTGCTATTACATGCTATCTATCTAATTGGCTATTTTCATCCCCCAGAACTGTGGAACTAAACAATTTTCCCCTTTTTAATTCTGCGTTTATCCCAAGAGGAATGTTACCACCTGGGGAGGAGGAATCTGGTTCACTGTTTATGAGTATGATATACATAAATAAATTAAAGGATTAGGAAGAGAGCTTTCTTTTGACTTCTGTTCTCTGTTTGACCTAGAGTTAGAAAAAGGTAGTGTGAGATTTTCAAAAGCACTTGGCCTTGACCTAGTTCTCCTCTAATTAAATCATTCCTAAAACTCCCACTCAGTAAGAGGTCATTTGGGCCATAACTGTGGACTTTAAAATTAGTTCAGTCGCTTATTTATGCTTCGGTTCCTCCCCTCTGCATAATGGATGTAATAATTATCTGCTGTGTAGGAGTTCCACAAAGCTTCATTAGTGCTGGATAAAACACTGTGCAAAGTGGTGTGTGATTCTACTGAAGTTGCATTTTCTGCATGTCACCCCACATGGCATTTTGTTGTACAGCTCACAGGAGGGATTCTCCAGCTTATAGAACTTCGTTTAGATATCAACTTAAAAGTAGATGTTATGGTTATTAATTAAATAATAACTGCAGTTAACTACAGGTTTTCTCTGGAAATTCAGTTACAGTCCAGCAAAACAACATTACAGTTATATTAGAGCAACACAGTACCCACCAGTGTTTGGTTTATATGAACTGGCTTGTATATATTGCAGTGAAGACTAAGAACATCAAGGACTGTACTAGTAGGGCCACAGCCACAGGAAGAGGGACGTGATTACTGCTGTCTATTCAGTGTATCAGTTGCAAGACTGCATTGAAAGTGCTGTGTCCAATTTTGTGCTTCCCAGCGCAAATAAGACAGTGATTAAGTGAGCTGAGTATGGCAGAGGGCCATCAAAATGATTGGGGGGCCGGCACAAGTGACATGAAGAGAGTGGTAGAGAGATGGGTTTGTCCAGCCCAAAGAAGAGCAAGCAAATTGCCTTTTTTCCAACTGTTTAGTGAGTGTTTATAGTGAAAATGGAGCCAGATTCCACTTAGAGGTGCACAGCCTCCAATGCTAGGGAAATGGGCACAAGCTGCAGACAGTTAAAATCCCAATTAAGTAGCAGGACAAAGCCAATTACTATAATGAGGATGATAAACCTCTGCAAGGGATTGCCCAGAGAGCCTGCGGGATCTCCATCCTTAGATACAAAATTTGGCTTGACAAGACTCTGAGAAACCTCATGGTTTCGAAGTTGGATTCAGCTTTGTGACTGGCTCTACTTTAAGTGGGGAGTTGGAGCACATGACTTCTAAAGATCTATTTCAACCTAAGTTATGGCACAGCTCTCTGATTCTGACTCAGTAAATGTGTTTTAATGTTATAAGAAATTGCAAGAATATTCTCAGGCAGTAAGAGAATCAGCTTCTTCCATCTTTCCATTAATATTAATATTTTTGTTTCCCCCTCTATGGGAGCACAGTGGCAATACTGCTGTGCCATCTGGAATACTCCAGTAACTCTAGTGCTGCTGATCTCAGTTTTTGAATATCAATGGCATAAAATGATTTCTCACTTTTTTTATTCTGTCCCCCAGCAATCTATTTCTTTGCTTATGAAACCCTTAATATTACCATTTGGAATGCTAGAGCAGTCACATGAGAACTAAAGAAGAAGGAAAAAAAAAAGGCAACTTTTTCATAATTTTTTCATTTCAGCAGAAAGGAAATATCTAAGGAAATCATGCGGGTGTTTTAACATTCACAATGATGGTTCTTGCTCTACCCTTTGCAGATGCATACTATTATCTAGAGTCCTATGTTCTTCATATATTCACAATGAAATCCAAAGTAGAAGGAATTTATTTGCTGTGAACGTTGTAGACTGTGCATTTCATTTAGTCTGCAAATCCCATGCTACCAAAGGAAAAATAGCAAATGGAAATTATCCTGAGGTGATTTCTCTTTGACATGTATCAAGTAAATGGCTTGAATTTTGGGGGACATGGGTAAAATCCTCTCAAACATGGTTCTAGACGTTCTATTTTGCTCCCTCCCTCTGCACTAGTTAGTTTTGTCTTTGCCCTCAGCAACGCCTCCATTTGGCCTGAATTTTTGGGGAGAAATCAGGGTGCTTGTGACAAAAAAAATAAAAAGCAATTGTGGAAGAGAGGGTTCCTTCTTTATCTCATTTCTTTTTCAAGGTATAGCTCAGTCAAGGCTACTTGTGTGCTCAAAGGCATTTGGCACAAAAGAAGTTCTCTTCATAAGTGTACTCAGCTGCACACAGATAATAACTGTACATTAGCGACTCAGCACAGATAATAAAAACGTATTGCCATTTTTTCCCAAAGATTTGCATGAATTACCTGTCAAAATCTCCTCACCTTTGCAAAATTAATATAAAAAAAGTTTAAGCAACAACTTATAAAGACCGGTGTAGACACTTTAATGTCACAGCTTACATGCACATAGTTGGAAAGACTTCTAAAGTAGATGTCTTAGGGATGACAATATAAGATTGTGTCTTCTTCATACAAGCCTAATACCCTCTAATGGGAACGTACTGGAGCCAGTGAAACCAGACCTTTCAGAGAAATTTATCTAGGATTTTCAGAGGAAAAAACATGTTGGATTATGGTTGCTACATTACAAGACAGGATGATAAACCTAAAACAAAAGTGGAAGGTTAAAAATCTATTTTTACACCTGTATCTTCTAATACCAAGTAAACATGAGTCTGATAATTAGGATTAGAGCTTGTCCTTCCCCAGACGCCGTCTGGACAGTGCTTGCCTGCTGGTAACAGCAGATTGGTGTTTGATACATGAGCACACAGCTGTACCACTGACCACTGATTTATTTCAGCACTTCCACCACAGGGTGCAATCCATGATATATTGAGTGCCTCTCCTGTGTTTAGAAACAAATAATAAAATATATTCAGTTATCTATTTTTATGAGAATTGGGAGGATATTTATATAAAAGGTGTTGTCTTTGTGTGTGGGGGCAAGACCTTTCTCACTCAGCTTGTGTGCGTGTGTGGGAATAACCTGTCCTCACCCCAAGGATGGGTATTAGTGCAAGCTGGCAGCACCCAGCAGATGGTGCTCAGAACTAACAAAAAGAAATACATTAAATGGGAAAGGAAAAAAAAAAAAAAAGGAAGCAAGGAAAGCTTGTTGTTTACATTTTCTTGTGACTAACAGCTATTTTGGTGTTTGGTGTGAGTTTTTTTGTTGTTTGTTTGGCTTGGTTTGTTTTTTGTTTTGTTTTGTTTTGTGATTTATCACCCTGTAACTAATATTATAATCTTGTTCACGAATGTTCCTAATGAGTATTAAGTGGTGGGTAGGTGAGGGGTGTTGATTAACTGTTGACAGATCTTCTGCAAGCTCCTTACTGGCATACTCTGGGGTTCAGACCGCTTCAAGATTCCTATAAATTCCTATAGACTCCGTCATAATGCGAGTGGAAAGAATAGTTAACTGCTGTGGAAAAGAAGCAGATTTTTAAAGAGAATTTCTGCACATCCTTTAGAAATCTAGTCCTAGTACATGCTATTCTCTATATTATATTAAATAACATTTGGCAGAAGGGTCGTATCTTTTAATTGCTTGAAGTCAGTATTAACAAAAACCTGAGACTATGCCTTGGGATAGTAATTAAATAAAGATTAAAAATAACTCAAATATTGTCCATATTTACAAGTGACTTTCTTCCCAGTATAATTAGATATCATAAAGTAAAACTGGAGAAATATCAGATATTTGTTTTGGCTTTGTACAAGAAAGAAGAGCCTTGAGGTCTGCTGTCAATGGGATCTGACAATGACTTGGAAACCACCTGGCAGATTTTCTGGAGGCTGGACCTGTGACATCTTCATGCCTAAGGGAGAGTGCAGAGCCATTGCCAGCTGGGCAGTGCTGTGGATTCCTTGTAGAGGACACAGACTGGCTCTTCACTGTCCCTAATGACACTGCATCCGGAGCTGTGTCCTTGCTGGCGAACAGTAAAAATTACTGGCTGTTGCCCTGGTGCAGAGATACCAGGACACTTCCTCAGGGATGGTCATTCCTTTTTTAATGCACTGCTGTCCTGTCCCATGGAAAATCTAACTTCATGTTTAATTTTGACCTTTTAAAGACATCACTGTGTTGACATTTGCTCGTTTTCTTCTTTTCCTCCTCCATCAACACAGAAAATAACCGTTGTAATCCCAGGCCCAGGGAGAGATCAGGGGCAAATGCCTGAAGTTACTGATAATAAAGCTACAGCTACTGAATCCTCTCCCTTCAGAAATCAGATTAATCTCTGATCTCACTACATTGCAAATGCAAGAAATCTTTATTCCGGTCTGTATCCTAACTATGTAAATAGCAGAAACAGAATAAAAAGTGTGAAATAAAATCAAGTGATCTATTTTGCTAAATAAAAATCTTCTGAAGCATGAGGCAGCTGTATTCTCCTCTTGCATTGTATAGGGGATAAGAGTGAGTACAGAATTCTGATGACAGCTCCTTGCTTTAAATAATGTTGCTACTGCCTAGGACCTAAGCACTGTGTGTAGTAGATATATTGCTGTGTTCCAAAGCAATCTTACAATGTCATAAGGTAAATTAACCTGTGTAAACCCCAAGAATCTGTCTACTCTCAGCAATTGCACTGATGACATATAAAAGCTGATGTAAAAATATACCATTGTAAGAGCCTGTAGAAAACTGGAATTTTGACATATTTTCCATTGACAATATGCTTTTACTTGCTAAGTAATAGCTTTTCTCAGTTGCAATATATGAATACATGCACATATGTATTTTTCAAACAAAAAGAAATGTTAAGATTTTCAGGAATAGCATCAACAATTTACATAATATTGCACTGAGAAAATTTGCTGTCTCTTTAAGGCCAGTTCTGAGAAATGTTTCACTGGTAGAAGTGAATAATAATCCATAATTTTCTTTCTTTCAGGAGGGCAATGGCAAAGGAATAAGAATAAAGAGTAAATTAAACTCATTTATTTAAAAGACCCCCACAGTCCTGATCTAGCTCCCTCTGTGACAGACTTCCTGTGGCAGTATAGCACAACACTAAACCATGTGCCCACACTTGATGGCCCTATGGCCCAGAAACAACAATTTTGTGGTTTTTCTGCAGGTATGGTGCACCCTGCCCGCCGCCACAGCATGACTGAGAATAAGGGATGCTTGCATTTGTGAAATGGGTAGATTTAATGGGCTTGCCTCCTAGCAGGTAAACTGCCCCCAAGATTGCCCTAGGAATTTCTGTTGGAGATATATTGTTGGAGATTTCCAGAAAGAAGCAGAGAAAAGAACAGTGCTGAGTGTGGGGAAAGTGCTCAGCATCCCTCCGCAGACATGCCTCATTCTGCAGGGCAGACATAAAGACACCGTGGAGGAGGAGAGAGATGATGAGGAGGAGCTGTGGATTCAATATCCCAATAATGAGGTAAATCCACCAGAGCTGAGAAGGTGTACAGATGAGGCAACCTGCATGATAAAAGGAGTCAGAGATTGAGAGACAATTTCTCCTGATTCAAACCTCCAGATTCCATCCATAGTCAATGAAATAACACTTTATGTTAGTGGCTCAAAATGAGAAGAGATGCAATGAACAGATGAAACAAAATTCATTAAAGAGATCATATTAATCAAACTAAAAGCATTCACTGTGGAAGATCTTTGGACACTTCTGTATTGCAATGTTCTCTCCATCCATGGAAAAAGTCTATCAGATGAGAAGTCTTCTATTCTCAGGATCATTCATAGGTTCTGGGAATTATATCAAATATGATTAAAGTAGAATTAAAAGAGATTGCTATGATAGGACTATGTTACAATTACAAATTACGCTATATTATATTATTCATGTAATTATATTTTTAACATCAATCATGGTCTAACTTCATCGGGAAGAGTCTCAGTAGCAATAGACTTTATTTTAAGAGCAGAAATAAGAAGATATTTTGGATTAAAGTAGAAAACTATTTTAATCTTCAGCATTTTTTGATGAATACCAATGTATTTAGAAATCTTCGTTAGAGTATTTTATCACTTATTAAGATTAGTGCAGAAATTAAATCAGCCTAAATGTGAATAAGATTTCAAAACAGTAATATTAAGAAGGAGTTGCTAAATTAATTTCATGTGTAGACAAGCTCCCAAGAAGCCAGTAAAAAGGCAGAGTATCAAACAGTGTGCTGAAAGAAGGGGAAGAAAACATTAAAAAGGAATACAAATGGAATCTGACAGGAGGTTAAGTCTGAGTATTTATAGGTGACAGGGTGTTAATGTATTATGCAAAAGGAAACACAAAGCTGGTTTCTTTTTCTAGTTATTACACAAAAAAAACAGTTTAGTAGAAGCATATTCTATCTACAATGCCATGTTCCTTCTCCAGCTGAAATGGAGTAGCCTGAAGAAATGAGGTTCAAATCATCTTTATTATCCTGCATAATTCCTCGGAGGATGGGGGGAAGGCTGGTAACTATATATCCAGAGAAGAAGATGTCTGCAATGGCATGACTATTGTAATGCTTTGCACCATTCTAGTGCTGACTTTTGCTGGCCTGTCTTCAAAAACCAGTGGACCTTTTTATTAACAAAGATGAGTCGTGCAGACAATGCTTGAGAGGTTAATGCTTTATGACCCAGGTACAGTGCAGGTAGAACTTCACAGCTGCTCGGAGAAACAGGATATTAATGCAGGATGTTAATGCCTGAAACTGTGTGGCCAGTTACTAATGGACCAAATAAAGCACTCCATAAGCAAACCTTCTTTATGTCCTTGAATGTAAAACTAGGCTTTGCATGTTATGATAAACCACTTAGAAATTGGAAGCTCCTACTATGAGTCCACCTGATCTATCATGCTCTTTATAATCATATGAAACACGCTGTAGTCTCACACTCAGCTGTTGCTGTGTTTCAACAGTGGATTTGATTGGGGTGGAGAAAGTCTTCTTGTCTCTGCTTCAGTCCTCCTTCTCCCTGATGGCAATTTGTGGCAATCATTAGTGCAGCACTAATATCTAACTTGCTCAGAAAGGATTGCCATAGTTTTTGATGTGAATTCACAATCCAGGTAATCTGAAATCCAGGCAGAAAGGGACCTGGGGGTACTGAACATGAGCCAGCAGTGTGCCCAGGAGGCCAAGAAGGCCAGTGGCATCCTGGCCTGTATCAGGATCAGTGTGGCCAGCAGGACCAGGGAAGTGATTCTTTCCCTGTACTCAGCGCTGGTGAGGCCACACCTGGAGTGCTGTGTCCAGTTCTGGGCCCCTCAGTTCAGGAAGGATATTGAGGTGCTGGAGCAGGTCCAGAGGAGGGCGACAAGGCTGGTGAAGGGACTAGAGCACAAGTCCTATGAGGAGCAGCTGAGGGGGCTAGGATTGTTTAGCCTGGAGAAGAGAAGGCTCAAGGGAAACCTTATCACTTCCTACAGCTACCTGAAAGGAGGTTGTAGCCAGGTGGGGGTTGGTCTCTTCTCTCAGGCAACCATCAATATGACAAGAGAATAGTCTTAAGCTGTGCCAGGGGAGGTTTAGGTTGGACATGAGGAAAAAGTTCTACACAGAGAGAGTGAGAGGATATTGGAATGGGCTGCCCAGGGAGGTGGTGGAGTCACCATCCCTGGAGGTGTTTAAGGAAAGACTGGATGGGGCACTTAGTGCCATGGTCTGGTAGATAAGGTGGTGTTGAGTCAAAGGTTGGACTAAGTGATCTCAGAGGTCTTTTCCAACCTATCTGATTCTGTGATTCTGTGAAATCGATTTGACCCTGAAGTGTATTTTGGAAGAAGTGTCACAGATATTTTTTGAAGTTATCCTGTTTTAACTCTAAGGTTAAAAAGTTATCCTTTTTTTAACTCTAAGGTGAGCATTCTTTCAGTGGGGAATATGGATGCTACAGCTTTTCAGCATGTTTTCGTCCCATGTGATTAGCTATGTGAACACATACTGCATTTATACATGAAAATTCTAATTTATACAGAAAGAGTTTATCCAGCTTGCAGATCAGACACTGGTGCTTGCTCTGCTTGGACTCTCAAAATAAGTCTAAGCATAGCAGCAAGTAAATGCATTTATTTTGCTTCCAAGGCCAGCAGCATAGCCACTTAGTACCGTTCAAGACAACTGCCTGTGGGTAGCAGACCTATAATCATAGCAGTAAGCTGTGTTCCTGGAAGTTGGAGTTCTCAAGGTTACATGGAAAAGACAAATAGCTCTATTCCATGTCAGCTGCTATCCAGAAAGATTTCTTAATTTTGCCTGAACACCAGCTCTGCAGGAGGTGTGCTAACTCCTGCAGATCCTCTCGTGGGTGTTATTACTTGAAAAAAAAATACAGCAAATTAATTATACAATGCCATAGCACACATGCAGTTAGAAATACAGAAGCAAAGAAAAATAGTTTGCATTTTTCAGATTGAGCAAAATCACGTTTTCTTAAAAGGCACTTAGCCTCAAATCCAAAATCCTTTCAATGGACAAGGTTTTGTGTCTCATATATTCACTTTTTTACGCTGTAGTCCTGTTTGGTATCATCATTCTCAGAAACACTTTGTCTTCCAGGAGGGAATATTGTCGCCATCTTCTCCTCATATCTTGTATGGAATTGTATATTTGTTACAGTTTCAGCATTATTGTGTAGATAAATTGTAGTTTTCTAAAAACATCAAGGCATGACAGTTTCTTACGATCTAACCATAATCAAAGTATGCTGACCAATGCATATAAAATAAATATGGAGTTGCTTGCTTCCATGTGCTGCACCTTTGAGAAATCATGTGATATCCAGCTTTCATAAAAGATGCAAGATCTGAGCTCTCTTGTTTTTGGAGATAAGGCCTAAAAATATACTGAGATGCACCTAAATGGTGCAAAACCCGAGCTAAATAAAATGATGAGTACCGACACTGCATTGTAGGAGTACTACCACCACATACAAACTGTCATTTTAGATCTGCTTATTAATGTTGAGGTTACTAGTTTCGTACTTAACGTTGAACATTTGAGAATATGTTCTATGCAAGTAGAATTTTAGGGCCAAGACAAAAGGACTTTAGTTCTTAAAAAGCTTGTTTGTGACAAGAAACTTGCAGCCAGCCTCACATGTCAGAGTGTGAAGCCTGGAGCTGTATAAGGTTAACAGCCTCTATGCTCTTTGAATCTTTGAAGTTTATTAGAGTAAGTTTCATAGAATTAGTCGTCTAAAATTTCTGTCTCCTTTAGCTGGGCTTCTTCTCCAGCTTACTCTTCCATTCTCGTGCTTCGATAATTCTGCTCACAGAGCAGCCTCATAAAGCATGCAAGAAATGTGCATATAATAAAGCTGTCTTGAGCAGTTGCTTGGTAACTCTATGTATAAAATGCTTCTAATATTCAAGAGACACAGGATTACAATAATAAAAATACAGAAATACAGCAGGGAATCACTAACAGCTGTTAGGGATTTAACACCCACATCCAGATGCTTGAAAAAAACATGTTGTACTAATAAGCAATGGATTATTAGCTGTTTGAGTAATTGCTTTGGATTCAGCAGAATGATGAATTTTTGAAAATCTTTTGCATTTTTTCATAGTACCTAAAAGAAGAATTATAGTATTTACCTTCAGTGACTGTACTGGAGCCTTGCCTGGCTCTGGAGCTGCTGTGGAAGCCAGCCACAGTCTGCGATGGGGCATCAGACTGACTCTGCAGGCTGGAGGTTAGGTGAGAAGTCAAACACCAGCTTTATAATCCATGCTCCAAAGACTATTAAAATGTGTTTATACAAACCTGAACAGACTAGTTAGGAAATATTAAGAGGGTATTGTATACTAGTAGCCAAGATATTATTGTAAATTTAAAAAATCAAAAAAAAAAAGCTCTAAACTGAAGGCAGAAATTAAAATCTAGTTAACTTTCTGACCTTTGAGTTGCTATAGTAAGAAAAGGGAAAGGGAAGTGTCACTACATGTATTGGATGGACATTGTACGTGCAATTCAGTTACCTATACAGTTATCTAGGTCTGTTGCTGCAATTCAGATCAAAAGGCATGTGTCTTCTACAGGCCCTGTGTCTTATCTGTTAGCCACTTGTAGATGGCCTGTGGTCTTCCTAAGACACCTCAAATGCCCAAACCACTGTTGGACTGAGCTGGAGATGCCTGACTTCCTGCCACACCCAGCGGAGATCTAGGCAAATCTCAGTGGAGCCTATGTAGTACTTCAGCCCTTCTAAAGCAGATCTTAGGGAAATCTCAGATAACATAATATGCCTGTGCTACTGACAAGTCCTCCTGACTGTGCTCCATCCAGGCTGCTTCTATACTGTCCTCCAAGCTCCACTGCCTGTACCGAGTACGTTTCTGTAACAGGAGTTCATCACAAGTAGATATCTAAACTCAGGTGTTTTAAACTGAGACCAAATCCTTACTCTGAATCCTAATCTCTGCCTGTCCACTGGGTCAAGTACGCCACGTAGCATTAGGGTAAAATATAATTCTTGGAATTCCAGTAATGGCCTCATCATGATACAGGTTCCAGGACTTTGGCAATTTTCATTTGTATTCCCCAAGAAAGAAACACATCAAAGGAGTTCAAGTTATCCTAGAAACAATGAAGGCTTTCAGTAATGCTTATTTGCTGGGATTTCAGTGCCATAGTCTTTCATGGAAAATATTATCTTGTACATTTTATTAACATATTTGTAGTAATTTCCATTAGAGGTTTCTTCCCCAAAAGTGCATTATCTTCTGTGTTAACATATCTGGTAGTAGTAATAGCAACATAAGAAGTATTCCTGTCCTCTTTTTAAAGACTTTCATGTAGGTGATGAAACCTCATGGTTCCTAATTTACGTCCAACGGCTTTTATCTTCAACTAGGAGTTGAAGATCCAGTTGTACAATGGGAAGATAACCTTAACTTCTACTGACACTTTTGGGGAGGGCGGGTGGTGGGGAGGCTTCTGTTTTGGGTTCAGTTTTCAAAGTCCATATTATGAAATATTGCTGTTTCAATAAATTTTTCTATTTTTGTCTGTTACAATGAACACATATTTAGTGTCAAGCATAACCACAGAAGTGAATTAAGTCCCTAGACTCCCTCTACGAAATACAGAGAAAGGGTAGGTACCTCCTCTCAATACACTTCATCATTGTGAGTTACATGGTTCAAAAGAAGGGGGTGAGCTATATTCTGAAAACATGTATATGTGTGGTCTCAGTTCAGATGCCTAAACACAGGCTACCTAAACATGTGATTTGGGGTGTCCTACTGTGTCCAAACACCTGCATGGTGTTGACAAATGCAACACGTGTCTTGGCAAGTCTTGTACCCTTCTGTGGCAGCAGCTGGAGGCTTCTCAAATAGACAGGAATGCTTATGTTCAGACAGCTGAATCGTCTGTTGTCTCTCTGTTTTAGATAGAGAACAAATGTTTCAGATTTGCGTGGCAAGGTTCTGGTAGTGGGGGATGCTACAGGGAAGGCTTCTCTGAGAACCTGCTGGAAGCTTTCTCATGTCCAACAGAGCCAATGCCAGCCAGCTCCAAGATGGACCTGACGCTGGCCAAGGCTGAGCCAACCAGTGATGGTAGTAATGCCTCTGTGATAACAAGTTTAAGAAGGAGAGAAAAAAGTTATTGGGCAGAAGTAATTGTGGCTTGAGGAGAGATAAGTGAGAATATGCGAGAGCAACAATCCTGCAGACCCCAAGGTTAGTGAAGGAGAGAGAGGAGGTGCTCCAGGCACAGGAGCTGAGATTCCCCTGCAGCCTGTGGTGCAGACCTTGGTGAGGCAGCTGTGCCCCTGCAGCCCACGGAGGCCCATGGGTGAGCAGAGATCCACCTGCAGCCTGTAGACGACGCCACACTGGAGCAGGTGGGTGCCTGAAAAAAGGATATGACTTTACAGGAGGCCTGTGCTGTAGCAGGCTCCTGGCAAGGACCTGAAGACCCATGGAGAGAGGACTTCACAGTGGAGCAGGTTTCCTGGTAGGACTTTGGGGGGGGCCTGAAGTGCTGCATCCTGAGGGAGGGACCCACACTGGGGCAGGGTGCGAAGAACTGCAGCCCATGGGAAGGACTCATGTTGGAGAAGTTCATGGAGAATTGTCTCCAGTGGGAGGGACCCCACACTGAGAGCAGGGGAAGGACTCCTTTCCCTGAGGAGGAAACAATGGGAGAAACAACATGTGATGAACTGACCATAACACCCATTCCCCGTCTCCCTGTGCTGCTGGATGGGGAGGAGATAGAGAATCATAAATAAATGTAAGCCAAAGAAGGCAGGAGGGGTGGGGGGAAGGTATTTTTAAGATTTATTTTACTTCTCATTATCCTGCTCTGATATTGATTGGTAATAAATTCAGCTAATTTTCCTAAGGCAAGTCTGTTTTACCTGACACAGTCACTGGTGAGTGATCTCTCACTGCCCTTATCTAGACTCACAAGCCTTTCCTTATATTTTCTCTCCCCTACCCTGCTGAGGAGGGCAGAGATAGAGGTGCTTTTGTGGGCACCTGGTGTCCTGCCCGGGTCAAAGTCAGACAAAATAAATCCAATCACAGAATCAAACGAAATTGATGTGACAGATGGCAATGTTGTGCAGATGTGGTAAACGTTTTGTAACACGTGTGGGAACTCTTCCTTCCATCCCATATAGGTTTTCCAGAATTAATTATCTAATTATTTTAGGGTGATTACATGTTGTTTATTACAAAAGAAGTTGTGATAGCACTGCAACCAGTGATTATTGTGAAATACAGTAGCATTTCCTTTGTTTCCTTCACAGAAACATAATGTCAATAAGATCGAATTCTTTCACCTGTCCCCTTCCTGACATCAAGAATTAATTCTTTCCCTTTTCACTGTTATTCTCTGTTGATAAATAATACAATTGCAATGCCATCAGCATTAGGCCTTCAATAATGCTGAATAGGGTGTAACATAGTAGAGAACAAAAAATACCCAAGGGAATGGCTTGAAGTTGTGTCAAGGGAGGTGTAGGTTGGCCATTAGATAAAGATTCTTTACCCAGAGGGTGGCTGGGCACTGGAGGAGACTCCTCAGGGAAGTAGTCACAGCACCAAGCCTGGGAGAGTTAAAGAAACATTTGAACAATACTCTTTTGGGCATATGGTATAATTCTTGGGGATGTCCTGTGCAGGACTAGGAGTTGGACTTGATGGTCCTGATGTATCTCTTCTAACTTAGTATATTCTGTAATTCTGTGAAATAGAAGTATAAAAAATACTTACCTATCACTCACCCTTTTAGAGGAGAGGTGCTATGCAAATACAGAATACTACAGCACAGAGAAGTCGTGTTAGCTGTCTGAACTCATAACAATTTAATTACTCAAGCAAATAAGAAAATCAAGATTTAGTGTGCATTTACAGAGACACAAAAATCTAACCTTTTATAATATTCTTCTTCGTGTTCACTGTTAAAATATTCTGCTGCTCTGTTTTAGTGCTTCTTATAATGGAGTCCAATAATATTATGTATGCTAGAGGTTGCAGACCCAATGATGAGAGTATGTAGGAAAAAAAAGGACTTTATTTTAACAGTATTGGATTTCTATCTGGAGATGCTAGAACTCAAAGCTGGTTGGTGAAAGTATTTTCCTGTTATGGATCAAGTGATGAGAAATGCACCCCTGCACAACTTATTTTACAAAAGAAATTGCTTACATTATAATACATAGAATTTTAAATCACATATATAACTTTTATTTGCTGGGCAAAACTAAATCCCATACAATAGTAATTAGATCAATCATAATACAGTAATAAAAATTAGTTATTTTATAATTTTCAAATTATTCTCAAATAACAAAATCACCCGTGGTAATTTAAGCGACCGATTAGAATCAAGGAATTCATAATATTTTAGCAATTAATGCAGGTGGGTCTACCTTAATGAAATACTTTGCATGCAGAATCACAGAACTGTAGAATAGTTTGGGCTGAAAGGGACATTAAAGATTATCTAGTTCTCCCCATGTCATGGTCAGGAACACCTTCCAATAGACCTGGTTGCTCAAAGCCCCATCTAACCTGGCCTTGAACACTTAGGGGGATCAGGTATCCATGACCTCTCTGAACAACCTGACCTGTGCCAGTGTCTGACCACGCTCCTAGGGAAGAATTTCTTTCTTATATCTGATCTAGACTTGCCCTCTTTCAGTTTGACGTCATTCTCCCATGTTGTATCACTACATGCTCTTGCAAAAACTCCCTCTCCAGCTTTCCTGTAACTCCTTTGGGTACAGGAAGGTGCTATAAGATCTCCCTGAAGTCTTCTCTTCTCCAGGCTGAACAGCCTCATTTCTCAGTCTGTATTCATAGAAGTGCTCCAGCCCTCTGAACAACTTTGTGGCCTCCTCTGGACTCTCTTCAATGGATCCATGTCCTTTTTGTGCTGAGGATCCCAGCACAGGACTCAGTTCTCCAGGAGGGGTGTCATGAGACCCTTGATCCACTGGTAATGCTGCTTATCACAGAATCATCGATATTGGAAAAGATTTTCAAGATCATCTAGTCCGACTGTCAAACCAGCACCACAACAATCACCCCTAAACCATATCCTCAAGTGTCGCATCCAGATGCCTCTTGAACATTTCCAGAGCTGGTGACTCAACTTTCTCTCTGGCCAACTTATTCCAATGTCTAACCACTCTTTCAGTGGTTTTTTTGTTGTTGTAGTTGGTTTTTTTTTTTTTCTTCCTAATATATATTCTGAACCATTTGATCTTTTGATGCAGCCAAGATGTAGCGGCTTTCTAGGATGCAAGTGCACATCTCCAGCTTTTCATCCACAAACAGCACCAAGTCCTCCTCAGGGCTGCTCTCAATCCATTCTCTGCCCAGCTCGTATTTGCACTTGGGGTTGCCCCAACTCGGATGCAGGACCTCACACTTGACCTTGTTGAACTTCATGAGGTTCATGTAGACCCACCTCTCAAGCCTGTCAAGGTCCCTCGGGATGGCATCCCTTCCCTCCAGCATGTTGACCACACCACAAAGCTTGGTGTCATCACCAAACTCGCTGAGGATGCACCCTATGTATTTATAAAAGTATTTTCATTACATGAATACAGAAAGTGCAAGGACTATTTATTGATCATACATTCAATTTTGTTTGGGAATAGTTGACAGAAATTCTGCTTGTGATTGTCTTTTAATGTCATATTTACAAAGTGTTTGAGTTACAGTTGCTTGAGTCTAATTTTTCATCAGTGTGCCATGTACAGTCATCAGAAAAGTTTTGGCTTGGCTATCTGGTACCAGTGTAGATAAAGATACTGACACAGAGAAGGGAGATTTAATTAACAGTCCATAAATCATATCATTTTGCCAATCTGGTATAGTTATACCAGAAGGCTTTGATATAATCTCAATTGCTATGTGCACCAAGTCTAGCTTCCTTCTCTTTCCGCTAATCACCAATTCCTTTGGTACTCTGACAGATAATAATAAATTATATACTTTTAGTAAAATGCTCTGAATAATTTAATTGCTCTTTGCACCTTCACAATTTGACACCTTGGTTTTCATCTCAAATTGTTAAGAAATTTCACAGAAAGACTTCCTTGCAAGTTGTCAGTTGGGTGACTCCTGCCTACAGCAAAACTGCATACACATCATCAAAAGCAACGTGGAAAACCCTTCTAGTTTGTGCACTTGTTTTTTTATTTGGCTATGGACAGAAAAGAAAAAAAACAAGAAAATGTAACACCAAAGACTGGAAAATCTAGCGTTAAATGTTCTAGTCATGCAGAATGTTGTTTTTACTTCTGCAGGGGAAGAAGCCAAAGAGTTCATTTGGCATTGATTGATTATTTCTAATCACCTTCTCTCCTTCACTAAACTCCATGTTAATACTTTCTTCAATACTCAGCCTGGCTGAGGTCTAACTAAGCTTAAGAAATCTTGAACAGTCAGAGAAGAAAAATCTATAGCCAACTTGTACGATTAACTTTGGTCTTTTTAGTCCTGATAATATGCGTTAGTCAGAACATCATCACTATTCTTCACAGCACTTTCTTAGAATTAGTTATTCTAAAGGTGCCAAAACTGTTAAAACCAGACATAATCATAACAATCTGGAATCTCTGACACAGCCCTTCCCCACCCCCATTACGACCCTTTTCAGAGGGAACTGCTGGCTAACGTACTACAGCTCTGCAAGAAACATTTAATCTACAGAGGAAAGAGAAATCATAAATCTTTCTTCATATACGTCAAGGAGCATAATTGCTTTTTTCTTTTTATTTTTTCTACCATGGTCTGTGTATCCATGATATCTGACATTGAAGCTATAAGTCATTTATCAAAAACAGAAAGAAATTAAAGAAAAGGAAGTAGGACAGCATTTTAGCTTTAGAGTGCTAATGGATAGATGCTTTCTGTAGTTTGTTTCACATTTACTGAATAATAAGGGAAATAATACATGTTTCCTTGGTTACAAATTTCTCTACTTTAGGCATTAGAATCTGAAGGTCAAGTGCACAGTAAAAGCATACAGTTTAATATAGTCCAGATTGAATTTCTGGACTCCTTCTAGAACAAGATAAAATATATTTATACGTTGAATCCCAGTCAGTGAGATCCTCATTCTTCACAACTCAGGGGTCCAAGCATTAAGATTCAGGCATGAGATTATAGAAATGGAGCTACCGAGGCTTTCTTCCTTGGATTATTTGTCTGTTTTCAGTTGTTTCTTCTTGAGCTCCAGAATTCACTACTGTTCCCGTGGGTCCCACTTGTAATACAGTTGTTCCAATCAACCTTGTGTTGTAGCAGAAGTAGATGAAAACATAATGGCTTTAAGCTGAAGGAGAGTAGATATAGATTAGAAATTAGGAAGGAATTCTTTACTCGGAGGGTGGTGAGGCACTGGAACACGTTTCCCAGAGGAACTGTGGATGTCCCATCCCTGGAAATGTTCAAGTCCAAGTTTCCTGAGGCTCTGAGCAACCTGGTCTAGTGACAGGTGTTCCTGCCCATGGGCAGGGGCATTGGAACTATATGGTCCTTAATGTCCCTTCCAACACAAACCATTCTGTGATTCTATGATCAACCCCCTGATGAAAACATGATGGACCTCCTGTCTCAGACAGTGGGATAGTTTTGCGGTGAGCAAAGAAATACCTAAACTGGCAAAACAACTTGTAGAGCTTCAAGAAGTCCCCCTCATAGTGTCCAGAACAAGCAGATTATTAGCACCAGCATTAGGGAAGCAAATCAGAAACCAAGAGCACATCAGAACCCAAATGACCTGATCATTCAACCTGATCTCCTTTTATGACCAGGTGACCTGCCTGGTGGATGAGGGGAAGGCTGCGGATGTGTCTATCTGGACTTCAGCAAACCCTTTGACACCATCTCCCACAGCATACTCCTGGAAAAGCTGCAGCCCATGGCTTGGACAGGGGCAATCTGTGCTGGGTTAGGAACTGGCTGGAGGGCCGGGCCCAGAGAGTGCTGGTGAACGGGGCTGCATCCAGCTGGCGGCCGGTCACTAGTGGTGTCCTCCAGGGATCAGTGCTGGGCCCAGTTCTGTTTAATATCTTTACTGATGATTTAGATGAGGGCATTGAATGTATCATTAGTAAATTTGCAGATGACACCAAGCTGGGGGGGAGTGTTGGTCAGCTGGAAGGCAGGAGGGCTCTGCA
>VZRE01000942.1:0-17307 GCA_013396775.1 Cephalopterus ornatus | reverse complement strand
CTGCCCAGGGAAATGGTGGATTCACTGTCCCTGGAGGTTTTTAGGATGAGACTGGATGTGGCACTTAGTGCAATGGTCTAGTAACCATGGTGGTGTGGAATCAAGGGTTGGACTTGATGATCTCGGAGGTCTTTTCCAACCCAGTCTGTTCCATGATTTTATGATTCTATGATTATCAAGGTGTTCTTTAGCCAGGTTGTGTAGGAGCCTCTGTAATAACCCAACTGCCTTCTCTCTCCCACTGCACCTTGTCCACCACAACACAGAGAGGTCATGTATTTAATAAACTGCATATATATATATGTGTATATATATATATATGTTATAGTATCCAAATATATTTACCTTTCCACACTGTTACTTGTTTTGATGTTTGACATATACAGGTTGGATGTACTGGGGTAAAAGTAAGTCAGTGAAACAGATCTTATACAACAGCAACCTT
Source organism: Cephalopterus ornatus (assembly GCA_013396775.1). Lineage (NCBI taxonomy): Eukaryota > Metazoa > Chordata > Aves > Passeriformes > Cotingidae > Cephalopterus > Cephalopterus ornatus. Next base: position 16,862 of record VZRE01000942.1, on the reverse strand, counting down.
GAGGAGCTTAGTGAAAGGAAATGGATGGTTATGCCCTACTTTGATTGTTTTTGGAGCTGAAAACTATTGAACAGCACTAAGATCTGAGCGAAGAATCTGCAAGTGAAATGTGCTGACACTGTGACTGTTTGCACTTTGAGAGGAAGAAAAGGCAATTTAAAGAGATCTTTTCATGTTGCTGCTTGCATTAGCATGATCTGTTCAATACAAACTCAAAATTTTCCACTCTTTTGCATAGAAATGATTTTAATTATTTTTTATTTAGATGCAAAAACCTTAATGAAAAAGTTTTTCAGATTCTACTTGATTTAGATAAAGTATATAATTAAGAAGGGACAAAATGGCAAATGAAATGGAAATTATCAGTATGATGGAAAACAATCTGCCTTTCACTTATCTAGCTGACCCTTACATGTTGGCTGCAGAGTGCTGAGCATTATCTCTGAGCCCCCAGTATCTTATTGACATTTGTAACCTTGCACAGAGAGCAGTAATTTGCAGTAAATCTTCTCACACAGGGTTATATTCAGAATGAATTCTTATCTGAATGGTGCAGTGAATACTGATGATAAAATACCAAGCTTTCATGCTTGCCAATAGGAAACTAACAATTTCATAACTTCCCTCCAGAAGATGAAGGCAAAATCAACAGGTAGGAGACAGAAAAAAAAAATAGCTGGAAGATGAGCACCTAGGAAGAACTAAAAAACCCCAGCCAACCAAGCAAAATAAAAGAGATAAATAATTACTTAAACCAGAACAATGTCATTTTGTTCTTAAGTCTACTTTTTTTCTTACCTATTTGAAGAGACAAATTAATCCTCCAACAGCACACATACCGCTCCTACCATTCTGGTTTTTTGCCTTCACATACAAGACCAAGTACCTTTTTCTAATCCCATTAAAAAGTAGCTTGAATATTCTTCAATTCTTTCAGGCCCCAGTGAGGGAATGTGGCATGAGAGCAGAAGCTTCTCTACTGTTATTCAGTTTAATCTTATAGAAAACCATATTGCTGTTAATGAAATCTTTGCTAGTCTTGTAACAGAAGTACAATTTTCATCTAGTACATATTATTCTTCTAAAAGGACATTTCCAGGAGTAGGTCTTTCCTCTCTTCTCATTTGCTGTATCTGTGCAAATAAAATAGATCAGGCACATTCTTGGTCATGATGCAGTCTGTGTCCTTACAGCTGGTCTTCCTTATTCTCATAAAACTGAGGGCTCAAAACCAACTTTTCTGTTGGTCGTTGTCCTGGCAGGTGTTAACCTTGCAGCGTGCCCAGGCGTTGTCTGAGTGAGCATTGGTGAGCTGGAGCCAGACCTGTGCCATGGACAGTACCGATTTAGGAGCTGGAATTATCACATGACAGAGGTCAGGTCCATTCCCTGCTCAGTTTACTGGTGCAAACATAGACATGGAGAAGAGCTGGGAGTGCCAGTTTCGCACAGATTTTTGTGCTGTTGAACATCAGAGCAACAGACTGAAAGAACTTTTTGTTTAAGTGGAATTGTCTCTCTCTAGCAAGCCCCAGATTTTTGAAGTTTTTGTCCTTATAGAAAATAAAATTTTAGAGAATCTAACTTTGTTAGGACAAGAAAAATGGAAAGAAAGTGATTCACCTGTAAGACATTTCCTTTGAAAGAAGTTTGAAATGTCAAAATGGAAAAATCAAGAAGAATCAAGGTTACTTATGTTTTATGTTAGAAAAAAAGTAGAATTATCTCTGTTGCCTGTTCTCTGTAGAATTGCAAAATAGGAACATTTATGCAAATGCTCCCAGTTTTTAATCGGAAAATCATTTTGTAAATTTTTATTAACCCTTTTAAGATCTCTTCTTCAATGGTTTCCTCCATGGTTCCACTTTATCTGCTACAGAGAAAAGGATTTAAGATAATGTTTTTGTTTTTGTTTTTGGTTTTTTCCCCTGGTTTTTTTTTTGGTGGTTTTTTTTTTTTTTTACCTTTCTTTTACTTATTGGCTTTTTAACTTACTGGGTTTTCATACTAAGGTCATTCATATGAGGAACCCTGGTACTAATGATTCCTTCAATAACACAACTTTGACAGTGTAAGCTGTGACTAGACTTCAAACTGTGACATATTTTTAAAGGAAATCTCATCTAAGGAAATCTCATCTAATCTCATCAAATCAGGGAAATCAATTCCTGCAGATGAACATTCCTGATGTCTTTATTCTGCAAACATCTAAAAATGAATTGTGTACTTGGTTTCTCAATAAATAATGAACATCTTACCATTCAGCTTCATACAGACAAAAATTCACCTGCTATTTTTTAAGTGTTGTATTGAGCTGCTGCCATGCAATGTAGTAGGCAAAATTATGATTAACCTTGATAGAATTGTAGACAAATTTAGGAGCTATGTTTAAGACTGCAGAGCTTATCCATTCCCCTCTGCTCATGGCATGCCAATACTCAGCTGACTCACTTTCTCTACTTACCTTGCAAATAAACTACCAGGTATTTTAAGAGTAGCCCTATTTATTCAAGTAGAGCCAAGAAAGAACCTGTATTTAGTGCACCTCCACTGTCATTGAATTATGTCACTTTTTTGGCCTGAGCACAGATATTACATTTATCTGTCATTAATTACAGACAAAATATCAGTGTATTCTGTTGCTATCATGTCAAAATAGATTGAACTGAATTTACTAAGAAATAGTAGACAAAGAAAAGACAAGATATATAGCAAATTTGTTTGAAATAAAACCTTATGTATGATAGACAGACTCTTTGCAGGTATAGTCAAATAATAAGGTATTTGGTCTGTTGTTTAATTTTAAATTCATTGTTGTACCCACCTACTCCAGCTATTCTGCAATGCTATAATTCTATAGATATTATTTTATAGACAATTTAGATTTCCACATATGACTAGTGTCTATGGAGAGGCGGCACTGTGTCATAACTGTATTGCACAGTGAAAAGCTCCAGACAGATGTGTCATTTGCATTCACTGCTACACCGGGAAAATGATGAAGAAAAACACAACTGGAAACTCCTCCTAATTCAAGGCAGAGGCTTCTGATGCTGTATGTTGTAAAAGCAAGGGATTTCCAGAATTGTACACTCTTGACAGGAAAATGCTTTAAAGTTGTCTATCCTAAAAATAATCATGTAATAAAAACAGTAGCAACAGGCAATACTGTATTGCACTTATATTGAGGAAAGCATTGAATTAAAAGGCATATTAGAAATTCCAGAGGCTCATGTAAATGATTGAAATGAATTTATGAAACTCTTCAGTGGGAAAGAGCCTAACTGTATTGGAAATGCTTGGGAATTTAGATGTTAACTTTGGTATTTATAGCTGCTAGTATTCTGAATGACAGCATCTCCTCCAGATGATCACACCCATTATGACTGAGGTGCACTTGCAAGACCATTTAGAAATGATACTGTGAGAAAATCACCAACTCTTTCTAAAGAATGTTGCTGATGGTGAGTTGTCTCCTCTATCATCTGTGATTTCCATGATTACTTTTTATTTAATTTGTTCAGAATTCAGACTTTTTTTTTTTAACTAAATCTATTCTGCTTGAGAAGATCCTTAAAAATGGTATTGGACAATTATAAATTTCCTAGCGATCATAATTAAGGGTTCCTTCAGGTTTAAAACACCTTCAGCACCCATTCTATCCCATCACTTTTCTTTTCTTCTCCAAACCACACTGACAGTGTCCATGTCACTGAGATGTTGTAGGATAAATTATGGTTGAGAGATATTTAATTACATCTCTTTTTGTTGCACATAGGAGGATAGTCAAGTTAACATCTGGCAGAGAGAACACAGACTGGAAAAGACTAGATGGAGAGTATTTTGAGGAACTTGAATAAGAGAAGATGTCCATCTCTTACAGAAGAGATATTTTTCGGCAAGAACACCCAATGTAAATCTAGGAAAAGGATAACAGAAGTGAATTCTCTCACCTTTTCCTTGCCAGAAGAGTCTAGATACCTTTTTTGCCCACCAGATACAAGCTTCCCTGTGGTTATTTTTGCCTACACTATTCTAAATTTTAACAACTAACAGATTTTTACAAGCCAATTGATGAATGCTGTCATTTCATTCCAATAATTTTAGGATTTAGTTATTGTCTTTTGAGTGGGAAAACATGGTGAAAGCATACTGAAGGTCATACTCCATGCCCTAAAATAGCTGCATCTCCATTTCCAGATGAAATATAAAGTGCAGGTTATTAAAAATACATTGTAACACTTAGCTTATTATTGGGCAAAAATGCATTGAGTGTTTCTCCCATTCAGAAAAAAGCGACATGTGAGTCAGAAGAAGGGAGTCTCAGCAGTTGCCTCTTATGCAGTTGCAGCTACGCTGAGCATATTATAACTATGTGGCAATAAACATGTGAACAAAGATGTTTCATTACTTTTAAGGTCCCAGGTGATGTGCAGGACTAGGCACACCTGTAAATTTATTGTGGTTCTCCTTTTTATAAAAGCGTTGTCTTTTATAGATATAAATAAAATGCTGTGAATACGTTCCTAATTTCAGGACCGGATTGGCTCTTTCATGTAAAATTAATTGCCTTTCTATAAACAACATGCTTTCTGTACTTATAATGTCTTATAACTCAGGAAAAAAAAAAAGAATTTCACAAAGGTTTAAGAACTAAACAACTCCAAGGTAATGTGCTGATAAATCCCAGAATAGAAAAATATTTAGTTATTGACAGCAATTCTTGTCTTTGAAATCTCGGTATTTTAGGCTTATTCACTGTAGGAGCCAGAAGAAATTGGCAAGTAGTTATTGTTCTTTGTTCAGTTTCCATAGCAGCAACAGTAATAAGTTGGGTGGTTTTATTAGTTCTTTATTTCATCTTTACTAACCTCCGTTTTGCCTTCAAAATACTGGAAGTTTCTGGAGACATAACATATCTATCTCCAAACATACAATTGCTCAACTTCTGCCTAGGAGGAGCTGTGTTGCAACAAATATTGTTGTAGATATATAGATATATACTTGAGGATTTGTCATTGTATCATAATGATCTTATGTAGTGACATGGTGAAGTTTGCAGCTCATGAATCTATCACGATGCAAACATACTTCACCCAGGCACTAATTAATGTTCCAGTTTCCTTTTCCCCCTCTGGTAAGGAAGAAACATTGTTGCGCGATGTTGTATCACAATTGTGTATGGCAGGCAGATCCATCGGCACAGGGTAGAATGCAGTAGAGGATCAGTATTTGAAACAGCTACTTACGTTACAAACCCACCTGGGGATGGCCTGTGAGTTAATATGTAAATAAACAAATCGAAGCTGAGAAGGGAATAAGATGGACCTCTGGATATAAATATTCTTCCATTTTCAAGTAAAGCAAGAGATTTTGTCCTCCTGTCCAAAATCAGCAGACTCAAAACTGAACTTTTCTTGTACTGACTAGCGTGTAATTATGTTAAAGAAATTAAGGAAATCAACTATGCTTGGAACAAAGGCAAGAAACTCACTGCATAGTTGTGGGACCACAGTCTGTCATTATTTAAGAAAAAATATTTTGTGTGATTTCATATCTCTGGTGTATATTCAAAACTTAAAACCACGTTATTAACTGTTGTATAACTTATTGATCCTCAACGTGTGCTTTTCTCAAAGTAGCTCTGCAGCTTTGAAGTACTTCCAAACACAAGTTTAATACTTGCAGCTTAGGGACTGGTGAGTATCAGGAAGGCTGTTTCAGTGAAGGACAAACTGCTCATTTCTTCTCTTTGGAAACCTTTGTGGAATCCAAAATAGATCCTGCTTCAGTGAGTAATTCCCCTGAACCTAATGGTTTTATTGACAGCTGCAACTCCATCAATTCTTCTGGTTTATTTGAAATGGCTCATATAAGCCAAATGTATTATGTAAACTTCAATTGAAACTGTCCTAGTTGTATTTGTTTAATAGCTTAGACAAATGCTCACGTACTCAGTAGCCATGGTTTAAAAGGGGAACAGAAGAAGGCATTGGGCATCAATAGTTTCAAAGGATCATGTTCTGGTTGAAATCCAGGTGAGAGTTGAATTCTTGTAGAAAGAAGGAGAAACAAAGCTCAGGTCAAATCTCAAGTACTATTATTAAATACTGGTAACAGGTAGCTCCAAATGTTTTCTGTTCATTTGGATGGGAACTCTTATGCAAATAAGTAGCTTTATTATCATGAGTCATAATGTCAATATAAAAAAATGTCTGCAATTAAAAAAAAAAATCTTTTAACTGCCAGAGTTCAGCACACATGGAAGCAATTGAATTCAGACATTGACTGGTCAGATTTCCCCAGCTACCTCCAGCCAGTTTTAATCATCCATCTAAAGAACAAATCCTGGTTTAGAATCTCTGACATTCCAGCTCAGGGCTTTGAATTGAGAATTCATCTGAAATTCCTGCTGGGGAAGCTGCGCTCTTGCAAAATGCTGCAGATATGGAAGACACGCGACTGTGTTAAATGCTTTTGTGAATATCTTGCTGGGAAAAATGAGAAAGGACAAGTGTAAGCAGTTCAAAAAGCAGTTCTATCTTCAAGGAAATAGGTGTGTGTAATTGAAAAATAAATACCCAGTGCCCAGTCAGCTGTTCTTAGATCAAATTTTAATCCATAAAAACAAGAAAAAAAGCAAAGGCTGGCACAGAAACCAAACTTTTCCAAAATTTCCTCACAGACTGTGTTTCCTAATGTCTACAGCTTCAGTTTTGAATCTTTTTTTCCTCTTTCATTAGCTGACTGGAGGATTTAATCTATTTATATGTCATAAACATTTAGGAAAAAATTGTGGAGGGATGAACAGAGTTTTTGCATGAATAAACTGAAGTTAATTTCAAAAATTATAACAAATATGCAGCTTTACATGATTAAAAATCACATAATCCTGCAAATATTTCTAAAACTAAACTCATTACATGAAGTCAATAAAAAGGGAAGCACAAGGAACTGATGTGCCTTGCAGGTAGGACCAAGTGCATGGGAAGAGAGTTCACCCCTCTGACAGCTCAACTCAATCTCCACTTAAATGTTCTTCTTGCTCTTTACTTGTCCATATAATTTGGGGTTTGCTACTCTGACTACTTTGGCCTGTGCCAATGGAACAGCTTCCACTTCATCTTCCTGTGCTAAAACAGCCTTCCTCAGGCTGTGACTGAACCTCCTTGGTTACTGCTCTGTTCCATTGCTTATTTCAGATGTGGACAGAGTGACAGAAATGGTAATTTCCATGTTATCACAGGGCTCTACTCCCATTCCTATTTGCCAGAAATTCGACTGGAGAAGATAGGACTAAATGTTTCCCATTTCTTTCATCACTTTCCTCACAAATTAAAATCTTTCTACTGCAGCAAAACAAAGCAATAAAACCCCAAACCATTCACATGACAGGTGCTCTGGAGGTCAGACATCTGGCCAGCATATTTCTGTGGCCTCAGTTATAGTCTTTGATAATGAATTTCACCGTCAATCACTACTAAGATGTTGCCCTTACACAAATCAATAACAAATAGGAGGAATTCTCCAAAAAGCTGGAGAATTCTTCTAGAGAAGGAAGTGCTGGGTGGGGGAGACAGGTCTAATAGAAACTGAGAAACAGAAAATGTAACAGGAAGAAGGGGAAAAAAAATCCCACCCCACAACAAAAGACAATATTCCTCACCATGAGTCTGACTGTAGATATATGTTTATATGCTCCATCTGCCTAATAACTCTCCTGTTGAGATATTTAAATTTAATAATACTAATCACAATATAACAAAGCAACTTGTCAAACAGCACTGTCAGGTCCATAAGGCCAGGGAATCTGTCCATCACAACCTTTCCTTAACATCATGTTGGCATCCTCCGACTCTGGGACAATTCTTACCATACGTTTACTCTCTACAGTCCACAGGCCACCTAGCCCCACATTTCCAGATGTATTTCACATCCATGCACAGTCACCCAAAGTAATTAGGAATGCAGAAAGTAGTGCCGGATATAGTATCTGGAATCATAGAATCACAGAATCAACTAGGTTGGAAAAGACCTCTGAGATCATCAAGTCCAACCTTTGACCTAACACCACCTTGCCTAATAGAACATGGCACCAAGTGCCACATCCAGACTCTTCTTTAATACCTCCAGGGACAATGACTCCACCACCTCCCTGGGCAGCCCGTTCCAAGGTCTGATCACTCTCTCTGTAAAGAATCTCCTTTGTCAACTCTGACACACCCAAACAGACACACTGAAAGCAGCAATTGTACCACTCACATAAACAAAGCTTACATATCATTTCAGAAGGTGAGGCCAGAAATCCTCTGAGAGGCCACAAGCGTGTCACTTTTTCTATCTAACTTCTATTTTTGAAAAAAAAAAAAAAGTAAAACTAAGTGGGAAAATGAAGGCATTAACAATGCTGTGAGACCATGATAAATGGAAGAATCTTGCCTTACAGAGTAAATATCTCTAAATTAAGTGCTGTTCTCCCTTTTGATAACATCCTAAGTTCTCTTCTAACCACACTGGAAATCATCCAGTCTATATATTACCTTGGGCAAATCTTCTCATTGTTCTTTCTCTATTTTATTTACTAGGGGGTTTTTTTCTTTCTTTTTTTTTTCTTCCAAAATATATAGCTAAGACTATGAATGTTTAGACTTTTTTTTTTTCCCTAGTGGTGAAAGATTTACATTGGAGAAACAAAAAAAAGAAATCCAGCAACCAAGAAGCCACTCCTAAGACACAGAGCTACACTACTATCTTAGACGCACCTCTTGAATAGATGTGAGATGTGAGATTTTTAAAATCCAAAGTTTCTTTTGAAATTTATAATTTGTATCATCCATTCCAAACCATATGCATCAGAATACTCAAAGCTGGAAGTGTTTATGCAGCTTTGCTGGGAAGAAAAATTAGGTAAGTTTATGTAGCTTTTTATTTTTTAAAACATCATTGATATTAAAATATTTGTCGAGCTTTCATCAAAAATCAATAAAATGTTTAAAAGTTTTCACAAGTTTTAGAAGAGAGGAGGAAGAATTATTTTGTGACAAGTTAAGCCACAGTCATCACTAGGATCAGAACTCAGAAAGCTTGACTGAATTTTCCCATTTTTCCATTCCTCTACCAAATGTTGCCTACAGGCCTTTATATTTGCAGGTTGGTTTTGGTTAAACATAAAATAAGTTCTTGGTCACCTATACTTAAGAAGAACCTTTGTCTTTAACTAGATCACAAAGAGGAACTGTTTCCTATAGACTACATAATGTTCTACTGGAATCACTTTTTCCTCAAGCAAAATTCCTTTTTGGTATACTGAATGGGTGAAACAAAATGACAAATTCATCTAGTCTTCAATATATGTAGTCTTGTGCTACAGCAATGTGAGGCAAAAACTGAGGACTTACTGGCAGCAGTATAAACTCCCTAATACTGAGACTGATCTAGTCTGCAGAGAAGGAGGTGGCTGCAGTGCATACAGATGAAGAAGCAGTGCATTTGGAAAGATTACTGTCTCTCAAAGAAGTGAGGCTGTTCACTAAATATCACAGACTTGAGCTTGAGAAACAAGGAGGCAAAAAGAATAGAACATGAAGGATAACTGAAGAAGCAACCGTGTTCTCTATGACTGATTAAAATACAACAGAGGAAACCATTCAAGGGCCAAAACCATGACAGGAACTGGGTGCAAATTAAAAATGTGGACAATTGTATGTTTCTGTTTGAGTGTGCCCTTGCTTCATTTAGTGTACCTCCAGATTTGAATTCAATTTAGTACAATACAATTAAAAATTTACGAGCAGCTGCTTTCATGAAGTTCCTTCTGAAATGTTTCCATCTTCTCCAGAAAAAGAACTGGAGGAGATGGAACACCTGAAGGAAATGTAACAACATTTCCATACGTGATAGTTCTCCACCCTTTGGGCTATCACATTTCAAAACAAGAATCAAACTTATCTCTTTTTTTAAAAGGAATTTTGGAAGAATCTTTTCCTTGAAGGGGGATTTCAGTCCCTGTGGGCAGATAGCTCTATCGCAATCCTTAAAGGAGAGAGGGTTGGTCCACCCGGCTGGTGGGTCCTTACAGGAATTGTAGGCAGACGCTGATGATAGGTTGAGGCAGGAGGATCTTTATTGTTGGCGCAGCCCACAATGGGTGTGTTCAGACCCAGGGTTGGAGGGTGAACTGGGGAGGTGGAGCAAGAGACGGGCCTTTCATAGGGTTCCGGGGGAAGGTGGTAGAATTGAGGCGGAGCAAAACCATGTAAAGGGAAACAGTGGGAGGAGTTGGGGTGGAGCATGCAAATAAGGGGTGTGAACATACCAAATATGGAAGGGGACCGCACTGTGGTAAATAAGGACAAATAGGAAATAGGGAATAAAACTGAGGGAAGTCTGAGGGGAAAATAACAAGGGATTTAAATTTTAAAACCCGAGAACACGTGATAACAGTGTATAAAACATAGAACAGTCCATAAACATTAAATAACTTCTTTCTTCAACATTCTCCTTTTCAGACTTCACTTTCCTCTTCTAGGGCTCTTCTCCATTTTTCGTATAATTGCTTTTCCCAGTCCAACTCGTCTGCCACATAGCTCCCCTAGTTTCCCATTCATTTTATGGGTAAAATTTCACAGGGAGATGATTCTCAGAAATATGTTTGTGTCAACCATTTTTATCATCTCAATCCACGTATCAGCATCAGTGTGGACAGCAGGACCAGGGCAGTGATTGTCCCTCCATACCAGTGAGGCCACATCTTGAATCCTATGTTCAGTTTTGGGTCCTTTATGACAAGAAAGACGTTGAGGTTCTGGATGTTTAGTCCAGGGGAGACCTTTTCTCTCTCTACAACTCCCTGAAAGGAGGTTGTAGTGAGGTGGGTTGGCCTCTTCCAGGCAACCAACAATAGGATAAAAGCAAACAGCCTCAAGTTGTGCTAGGGTGGGCTGGATTAGATATTAGGAAAAATTACTTGGCAGAAAGAGTTGCCAAGCACTGTAACAGGCTGCCTAGGGAAGTGGGGGACTCACCACTCCTGGAGGTATTTAAAAGATGTGTAGATGTGGCACATGGGGACATGATTTAGTGGTGGAATTGACAGTGATTTACAATTTGATTTACACTCCATGGGAATACTAGAGGGAAGTAGATTGATGCCCATTCTAAATTTTTTACTTTATCTGTACCTAATAAATCTATAAAATCTCACACAAGTCTCCACTGATGAATAATACAGTCCTCTGTTTTCTAGCCTTTGGCACTTGTTTTGTATTCTTTCAATGAAAGATCATGTGGTATATTATTCCTGAAAGAAGGTTTCTTCAAATAGCAGATGAAACTGGTTTTTACAATAATGTGAAGAACTACTGGAAGCAAATTGAAAGTTTCCCAGCCAGGAAAACCTATACATAAAAAACCCCAAGATCACATCACCCTGACACAAAAATGCCTCATTACCTGTATTTTCTGAGCACAATCAAAATAGTAACAAAAGCCCCCTCTTTGCTAAACTGGGATGCACTGCCCGCTATCTTCTGTCATCAGAACCACAGTAATTATTTATTTCAGCTTTAATCTCTGTAGGATTCCTTGATAAGTGAGCTTGTAGGACCAATGCTGAGTTACAGATACTTGTTTCGCTGTATCCATTGGAAAAACCTCTCTGACTCTTAGAAGTCTTCTTTGACTCTTAGAAGACATCGAGAAAGTTATTAAGCATGGTCATTATTAATACAGGTGAACTATGTGGCTTTAACTATTTGAAATTATAGATTTTTTTGTTTACAGTTTAAATAGATTTTTTTTTTTTTGGTAGCTGCAGAAATCAAAAGGACTGATGTTAAAAAAGTAGTAAATTTTTGGTTGTCATAACAACTGAGCTCACTGAGTAGAGAAGCCAGAAAAAGCTTATTATTTTTTTTTCTCAATGTGCAAAACCTTTAGGGTAGCTTTTTTCGGTGGTCAAGTAACAGTGAATCCAAACCTAAAAAAAAAGCAAAATGAAATAATATAGAGAATAAACATATATGATAAAGCTAATAGCCTAAATTCTAACTCTGACAAAACTGCTTTTGATTTCTGATCTTACTGAATTATGGCTAAGAATTTAAAGTTTTTATTCTGAGACCCTGTGTGCAAACCTATTTTGGAACCAAAGAACAGAAGAGCCTGATAGTGTTAGCCTGTTTCATTAAAGAATCAGGTGCTGCCTTCATTGAAACAATTTATCACTTTATACAGACAAAGGGTCTTGAATTTAGTATTGACTGGGGGTCTTGTCCTTAAACCAGGTAAATTATCTTGACTATACTGACTTTACTGTCAGAATGCAAATTTACCCTCAGAGAAGTTGAGTCATCACCTACAAATCTACTTAATTTTGTACCAAATCTTTACTCAAAAGATAATAATAAAACCACTTGAATTTAGCAGGAATCATTGAGTTCCTGTAATAAAAGGCTGCAGGTATGCCTACAGGTTTCAAATAACTTGTTTTCTTCTGTGACTCTCTTCTCACTGATAATTAGTTCAAATTCAGCCATTGGGCTCCATGCCAACATCTTAAACAATTATCAGCCTTTAATAATACACAAATACTGTACATGCTTTTTTTTTCAGTAGACAATTTAGTCATGCATTAAACTGGGTTATAACACATGCCATAAATTGTTCCATTGCTGTATCTTGCTCTCTCACTGTTACAAGTGAACATCGTTTCTACCTGTGGCTCTGTCGTGCCGTGTATAGAGCACAGTGGATTTACTCATTACTTTTCCAAATGTTGATAACACAAGCTGAATTTACTCTGTCTCAGGCAGAATTCTAATGGGTATTTAGTTACTTTTCTTACATAATCTACTTCTCAATAAGTCTGCCTGTGATTACTGTGGCAGCTAACAAAACATAATGACTCAACAGGGTGCCACACAGATGATTCAACAGATCTGCTAAGGCAACTGCCAGTCCATCAAGGTAAATGCACATTATCCCCTTCATCATCCAACCTAAAAAAATATAAATTACTCCCTTCCTTATTTTTCCATCCCCTGAATCTCTTTCTCTAAGTCCCTCACTCACAACAACACAGGATACAGAAAATATTTATGCTGAATTATTTTCAATGCCAAATGCATACTTGCTACTTCAAATCTCAGTGTATCCCTCTGTAAGATCACTCATGCATCATCTCACCTCATTTAGTACAGGGGAAATAATTTTTGGAGGAAAAAAAATGCCAGCAATTATCTTCAGAGAAAATAAAAAAGTCTGGTACAGGTATATTTTATATACCTACAAGAACTGAAATATAAATGCTCTTCACTAGGTTCAATATGAATGAAAAGGAAATAGCATATTCTTTGGTCTTACTTGGGGGAAGATCCGAAAAGTGGAGCAGTCATTAATGACCAGGGCCCAGGAATGATCATGGATGATAGCTTTTATTTTCAGCCGATGTTGTGAGACAGCACATACTTGGAGGTTTTATCACCTTCTGGACAACTATCTGAGGTGCGTGGATTTTCAGACTTTTGAGATTTATGGCAGAAAAAACACATTTATAGAGTAAAAGTAAAATTTAAAGATAAGATTGAAGAAAAAAAAATAGGGTTAAATTAGTAGCTGCCAAAAATATGTTAGCAGAGGAAAGGATAGGTAGTCACACTTCATTTTCAGATCTTCTAAAGATACTCTATTGAATGGTGACCAAGAAATCAAAGCAAATCCCCACAGTTATTCCCATTACTTCCTTTACATTAAATTTGTAGTTGGCTAAATTTCAGTGTGGTAATTCATGATTTAAACTTATTTGAATAGACTTTACCTTACTTCTTTATTTTTCTCTACTTTGCTGATTGAGTTGATTTATAACTCTTACTTCATTTATTGACAGATATTTGACCCAAAGAAAGGGAATTAATTTTCCATTTGAAATATGACAGCTTTGCCATTGCTTTCAGTGGGGACAGGTTTTTATGTATATTTTGAACTTAAATTCAGTAAGGGAAATAGTACTTTTAAAGTACCAAAGTTAACATGCCTCTCAGCTCTTCCTTCATCATCTAATCAGTGAATGGCTTCAATCATAGCAGTGGTTTTCATTTACAAAGCATTTGGGATAGTTCCTAAATTAACATTTACAGTGTTCTGCCTGTCATTCTGTTCATTCATAATTGAGGATACTAATAGGTGAATCGGCACTTTAAAGCAGCTGTCAACAGGGAATTTATATTGCAATTAGTTTCTATTTAATGCTATGAAAAATTTGGAGGACATCTTACACAAATGCATATTTTGCATGTGCAGCTGCTAGTACAATAACGAAGGACTCCATTAATTATTTTTCCAATGTAATTAAGGAACACAAATATTTATTTTATCAACAAAATTGCAGGATAAGTCAAAGAAGCACAGGTAGATTGAAAACACTGTAGATTAATTACTTTAACTTCAGAAAGGCATCTGGCTCAATATGCCAAAAGTAAACCAACAATCCACATTGTAACCGATGATGGTAATTGTTGTTGAACTTTCTATAAAATAGGCTCAGTGCTGTATCACCAATTTATTTCATAGAGAAGTATGCACATAAAATATTAAGTTGTTAATGTAAGACACTGATCTCTGTCAGAGGACTTGCTGCTGGGTCTGGGAGGATAGATGAGGACTGGTTCGTGCTACAGTCTCAGCTCTGCCAACCAGTATGGAAGGAAGCAGGTCCATTGCCAACGCTCATGGAACATAAGCATTTGCATTAATCAGAATTGCTTCACAAAAAAGTATGTTGAAGGTCTGGGTTATGATCTGCCAGGTATTTATTATAAAGGCTTGTTAAGAACGATCATAAAATATTGGAATTTCACATATCACTTTAGCAATTTAAAAAATAAAAGTTCAATTTAAGCTCATTGTTGATGCTGTTTTTACAATCAGTCAGGTTACATTACTTGCTTGGACTAGACTGAGAGTGGATGGTGAGTAAGATGAATCCCTCTCAAAATGAGCAAACATGAGGACTAAAATACACAGTCTTTGTATTTGTTTAGAAAAATTTCTATGCATACTAAATAGCAAAAACTTGCAGCTGAGTTTGTCTAAAGATAAGACTGACCAAGATTTTACACTGTAAGAAAGCATTTTCAACTGCTTCTGACTTAGTCCACCTTAATGATGTAAGCTTCCCATGAATGTTTTTGAATTTTCAACCAAGAAACAATTGGCATGGCTAAAATTAAATTTACAAAATTATATTCCATTCTCCGTATATATGTTAGTTAAGATATTTTTAATAAATCCCTGTTGCCTTCTTTAATAAAAGCTATATAATATTCTGCTGTGTTGGTTAGTCTTAGGTACATGTCATTGACTGCTCACACAAAAATATGGCTGGATTTGCCCAATTTATAAATTTCTATTGGCTAACTGGGTTTTGACATTTTGTATCTTTGAGCGCTTGAATGTGCAAAAATGTTACTTCATTAATTAAATTTTTCCTGCCCCATCAATCAAAATGTTAATGACCATTTTAATTATTTAAATTGTAAAACAGTGTAAGTAATAGTGGTTTTTTCTTAAATTTCTTAAGACAGAACTGATGGATATCTGTCTCAGGCATGTAATTGCAATAGTATCTATGTCATAGACTTTTGAAAGTTGCTCAGTTTTGATTTAAAACTACAACAAATGGTGTGGGGCTCGTTTGTACAGTTAATTGTCCTTAATTAAATTTTTATATTTCAATATTAATCTGAATTCCTGCAGCTTCATTTTTCAAACATTAGATTTCATTATAGCTGATTCCATTGGAGTATTAACTGTTACTATAAATCTCTCCTTCCTGAGATGCTATGTCATCCAGTTCATTCAACAACATTAATTTTTCAATTCCACATATAAAGGTCCTCTTCATGTTTGCAAACTATAAAACTTGAAAATGCAATGCAGAAAAAGATATCTATTTTTCTGAAGAAGCTGAAAATTCTCAATTACTCAGTTACACTGTATTTTCAAGAAGGGAAACAATTTACAAATCGTAAATGATTCTTGGCAAAGAAATATAAAGCAGTACAATAGCAAAATTTTACTTGCTAAGGCATCAGTGCAGATCACCCTCTAAAACTGGAAGAAGAGTCTATCTGCAAATCAGAAAATGCCTAGACAAAATTGGAGGAATTGCTGATCTTTATTCTAATCTGAGAGTCAGATTAAAAACCTCTAACGGGATGGAGTGGCTGTCCAATTGCCAGGGATTCAAGTAATCTACCTCTGTATTTAACTCAGCTTGGTTTGTGCATTTCAATATATGCTTGCTTATGGAGGCTGTTTTCACCTCTCTTGTCGATAAATTTTGTATGTTTTTCATCTCTCATTTTCAGAAAAAAAAAATCACAATGCAGGTGACACTGGATTTTGTTGTTGCTGATCCCTGGAAACACAGCTAATATAATCCATTTTGAAAGTCTGCCCTGGGTTGGTGTCTAAGCCTAGAAAATGAGTAAATCTCTAAATAGAACATTACACAGAAATGTTTCATGATGCACAACATTTATTTCATTTTGGAGCAATGGAAACCAAGTCTTATCAGTACACCTGAATTTATTGATGTAAGTCAGGTCGAATTAAGGAAAAAAAAAAGAACTGTTCCTGTTCTGTGGTCAACACGTCTAGTGATCTCCCACACATACAGAGGGAATTTGCTTTTATATGTGAATTTACTTGACAGCTGTTAATGCTGACCCCTGCAGCAGTGAGGTCTCCTCTTTAATTAGGTGGGGTTTTATTGTCACCAAAACTTACAACAGTAGGCTTTGCCATTTTCCTTTCTTACCATTAGATTTGATAAAACATCATCATCATCATCATGGCTAGGC